>JAXFYN010000290.1:0-57500 GCA_036172215.1 Camellia granthamiana | reverse complement strand
ACCTAACATGCAAAAGGTAGTACTATTATAGCTCAAGTTGAACCGAACAAACAAGAAGGCAGATTGAAGGATTACATTATCAATGGTTGTTGTTGAACAAAAAAACTTGTAGTTTAAGAGGCATTATTTTTAAATTGGTGAAGTTATCTAGAATGAGTTTCTAAGTTATCAAATCTCTGTGAATGAGTTTCTAATGTCTCTGCAAAGGGCTAAGTACATAAAAAAGATTCTTAGATATTTATATATCATATATGGAACATTTTTTTTTTTCAAAGCAAACAATAAACTTCAGCAAAAAATCAATTTCACATAATTATTGTACAACATATAAGAAGAATTTAAGAAACCCTAACTCTATACAGTGAGAGCCTAACAAACTTCTATAGAAAATACCAAAATAAATTTTCATGAGACTAACTTGAAAGTTAGATTAAAAAAACGTACAGGACAAAAAACAAAGAACAAAAGAGGAAGAGGGGGGAAAATCCAGCCAGTGTATATCTGGCTATAAACATAGTGAAACAACTTAATACCATTTCCCCCCTAAACAAACAGTAACAAAATAACAATACAAGAAAATAGTGCATTACCTCAAAATAAACAAGACAAAAAAAAAAAATCCTGATATTAAGCACAGAATCCCAAAGACCTTAGCACAGAATATGATCAACCAAATTAATTTTTAGCTCAAATTGTAAGCCAAATTGCAAAATAAAAATGAAAAAAAAAATTTAACCAATGAGAAAGAAATACCAAGAAACAAATATAATCAACCAAAAATACATAACAAACCTTAAAACACCATTGTGTAAGACCCCTCAAGAACCTGGAGTTCCCTTAAGGGTTCTCTAATTTTAGATTTAAGAAATTAAAATTTTTTTATATACAATCACAACTAAGTTAAGGATCCTAATTTTCGTAACAAAACACCAATTGTTTTAGATTAACAAATTTTTTTTAAAAAAAGTTAGTGTTCAACCCATTAAAGAACCCAATTTCACAATAAGCAATTGACATTGAAAATATTTTTCCCATCACAAAGGAATATGAAACCACTAAATATGAAGCAAACCATTGGCGAAGACTCCAATGGCTATGTGTAGTTTTCCTCACATTTCTATTTAACCCTCCATAGTGGCCCAAGGCATTGACCCCCAATCAAATTAAAACATGATTCATACTAATGTGGTATAATTCTCTTTTATGAATGAAACTCAAACAAAAGTCATTTCCAAACCCCCCAAAAAAAAAAAAAAAAGCAATGAAGAGAAAAGATTGGACCTTTAACCATTCAAATCGACGTTTAAAAGTGATCTTAAGAAATTGTTGAGGTTTATCGAACTTTTCACACAGATGATATATTTTTCAATTTAATCAAAGGAATAAAATTAGTAATAATTTTTTTAAAAAAAAGTATGGCAACTTTTTGCAAACCCATTTCACAAAAGACACCTAATGAGGCAAAGAAAACCATTGGCCAAGACTACAAGTTGCACAGTTTTTCCATACCAAAAACTCAACATCATTTAACCTAAGAGTGGAACAAATAAAAAATTATTTAAAAAAAAAAAAAACCAAGAAAGGAGAATACTTAATAGAATAACAATTAAAGATAAATTTTGTTGCCCAAAACAAATCCCAACATAGGTTAGGAATTTCAACAAAGCACAATCAAATATGTATAATATCATAGCCATCATAAAACATCCTGGTTAAAGAAAAAAAAAAAAACATAAAGTTTATCTACTATAAAAGAACAAAACCCTAAGAAATTAACGAAAAAAAATTCAATGAAGCCCTCTTTTACTCAAAATGAATAAGCCACAAAATATACACACGGTAAACATCATGCAAACAAAAATAAAAAGAACAAAACCCTAACAAATTAATAGAACCAACGAAAATTAAAACACTTTACAAACCCTAACTGGATCAAAGGAACTTAAAATCGAAATACCTAACATTCTTCATCTATGTCTTCACCTTAATAGAAGCTTGTGTAGTATTCTTCCATCCTTGGGCTCAATTTCCGTTTGATTCGCTTGTGAATACTATGAATACCCACAAAAAATCAAACAAATCGGCACCAAAGAGGAGACGTCATAGGCAGTCGCCAGAGGAGAAAGGAGGGAGGAGATCGGTGAGAGGAGGGAGGAGGTGGTCGAATATCGTGGTTGGTGGAGGGAGATCACCGTTGAAAAGAGAAGGGAGTCTGAGACGGATTGTAGAGAGAGAGTGGGTATACTATGGATCCTTTGATTTGATAAACAGTTGTAAGCAATTTGAAGCTAGTTTTCCATCAATATCCTTGCATCCAAAGAAGAAAAGCTATAAAGCATAGGGTCAAAATCTACTTTTTAACTATTAAAAAACACTGTTCATATTTGGCTGAAACTATTGTTCACCTTGCATCCGTGCTTTATATATATTGTATAGTTATTGTGCTGGACAATGACACTTGCTTAGTGTCATGGTCGCATATGTTTATGTATAAGCATATATTAACTCTTGCAATTCCTTTCCAGTGTTTTTGAACACAAACGTTCCCAATAATCAGGATGATATTTCCTATATTATTTAAAAGAGAAGCAATAGTTGATTGTAGGTCAAATTTTAGTATTCATCTTGGTTTCTCTATTCACATTTTTAGCATTCTTTTCCCACTGCAACCAGTTAACTTACAATGTATCCCCATCACTGATTGGTTCCTTACCTGTGGAGGATTATATAACTCTTTTAGTTACGAGCTGAGAAGATGAGGACTATAATTTGAAACTACACAATGTACTGCATGTTGGGCATTCTTTATTGAGTGACCATTGCTATCTATTTCCTTTTCTCTTGACCAGGTTAAGCTTGCAGACGAGTTATCACATGGGCAGTTTCTCTGTATTCATGAGATGACAGTACGGGGTTGCTGCTGCATTAGATCTGATGCTTGGAGAGCCTGAAAACGGGCCAATTAAATCAATCCTGTAAAAAGTTTAGTCTCTCGTCTGGAGTCAGCTGGACATAGTTTTAAAGAAGAGATATGAATGGAATCTCTGCAGCTTAAAAAAAAATAAAAATAAAAAAGCGAGGAAATTTGCAATTCTCTCTGGCTTATGCCATAAAGGTACTTGATGTTGGCTTCTGAGTTCCGAACTTTTGGCAATGGCCTGCATTTTTAAAGAAGTTATCCTCACCCATTTTTGGACACATGAATCTGTGTTATGTAAGAGTATTAATAACCATGACTAGTGCCTAGTAAATAAACACATTTAGGATGGTTTGAAGCTGGAGAAATGAAGGCTGCCATTGAACTGGTTAAGTTGAGAATTGTCTCATTTTTTATTTTTGAGCTAAGTGGCCTTCTAATTATGTGTTAAAATTTTCACACGACATTGAATACATGTAAATCGGATGCTTTTGTGAAGTGAACTCCCACATTGCCTAGGCACAAAAAAAAAGAAAAAGTGTAGTAGTAGATAAGCGTGAGGGCACCCCACCCAAAGAGCTAACTTATTGGGTTGAGTTTTATGCAAGACCATGCAACGTGATATCAGAGCCAGAGTACCTAGGGGGGTAGGGTGTGTGTCGTTGGTCTGCATGTGAACTTCTCCGATGATTACCATGTTACACAGTGTTGGGTAGAACTCAACCCCAAAACCTAGCTATTGAGGTGATGATGCCCTCAAGCTTATACTGCACATTACCTTTGTACTCGGGCAATGTGGGGCTTTGCTTGATAGCTTTGTCCATCCAATCAAATTCCAGTCAGATCTCTTTGTTAACAGCAATCAATGGACATCACATGTTTCTTGATGGCATGGAGGACTTTGGATAAACCACTGTTCATGACTTCTTGGTGAATGCATATGAAGTCACTAACTTATGAGAAGAGTTCTTGCTTGGGGAAAAAAATTGTAAATATATGCAAAGAAACTGATGTATTTCTTGAAAACTTTAATGAGTGAAAAGAGTTTTGTATGATATTGTAGGTCTTGTCACTACAAGAAAAATGGCCTTAAATGGTGTTTATAAAGAATACAGTGCTCTGCTTTTGTTTTATTAGATTCATATCTGAAACAATTATAACTTGAATACTATCTATGAATGACATCTTAAAAACTAAAATCATTGCTTTCTCCACATATTGGGATGTTTTAGATATATATAAAATGAGTTGTTTGGAATTTGATGACATCTCTGTTCATATACCAAGTAATCTTCACAGTTGCGGGCAGGGTTGGTTCAATTCATGGTTGGTTCAATTCATGGTTTCTATTTTCAGAGAAGTGGCTCCTGGTGTCATCTATATCAAGGGCAGAAGGAAATTGTACAGCTTGAGTTTAAATGAGGGTTATAGCTTGTAATTAATTATGATCAAGTCTATTTTTTCTGCCGTGAATTGGATTTTGTCTGTGGCTTTGAGCTGTTTCAACCGGTTATATTCTAGCTTCGTATGCTCAATTCCTTTGGGATGCAGCAGAGGAAGAGGTAGAGGAAGGGCACCGTGGAACGGACAGCAGCAGTATGACATCACCAAAGTTTCTTCGATCTTGTCATCACCCACCTTTAACTGCAGCTAGAGTGGACTTATTTGTTAGCTGATGCAGTTTGTTTCTTTTCCTCTTCCTATATTGATTTTTAGATCTATTCCATTTGACTTAAATTTTTTTTTTTTTTTTTTAGCATGTATTTTAAGGGACATTTAAATTTTTGAGTGATATTAATTATGATTATCAAATTGACTTGATTGATTATTACTTAATACATTCAATTTTAAGTGCTAAATCTCATAAATACTGGATTGCTAATTTTCCTTACAGGTAGGAATTACCATTCCCAATGGATGGAATTAGATGGTCAAAGGTTATTTTACCCTCACACCTTTTTTTTTTATTTTTTAAAGTTTTTTTATCAAGCAAAAAATTTTCATTATAAAATTGATAAATGATCGAATTAATTCAATACAGTGATATCACAAGATCTCATAAAGAGATAAACAATTTCCATAAAATAAAAGATTTAAACCTCCATATAGTAGGAGAAGAGGAAAGAAATCTCCATGAGAAAAGGAGGAAAGAAATCTCCATAGAAGAAGGATTGTTGATATATATCAAGAAGTTAAAGATTGAAAAAACCAAATAGAAAAAACACACTAGATCAAAGTTGCCACCGAACTTATTCAAAATTCCACTGCTCCGCACCTTTTAACTTAAAATTTGAAGACTCCACCTTCGTTGGTCAATATAGAACATTGAATTTGAGGTGATCGCCTAATATGAAACAAGCGTAATATTCAATGTCAACTTTTGGACTGCTAAGAATATTTGAAACTTGATTTTTTAAGTTTTGGACTCAAGGGTAAATAAGATAAAGCAGTGACGGCTAAATGCGTCGGGATCAAATCTGAAGGAGTATCAGAGAGAGAGGGGAAGGAAGAGGAGAGGGAGATCGGAGTAACTTTTTATATAATGATAATGTTTACATAATTTTATAAATTTAATCTTAACTAACTAATACTATTACATTAGTGCATAAATAAAATATAATTTATTTTACAGCATAATGCAACCGTATTAATAATTTTATCGGTTAATCTCACAATATTCATAATTTCATTCAACTTAAGTCAACAAGCCTTTGTTGTTTCTAAAGGTACCCTATTTTAATGCTTGGACACCTCATTTTTAACATTTTCTTATTACAATTCTAACCCAAACTAAAATGACTAAAAAGGACAAAAATTACTACTTTAACAGTCTCTATCTCCGACCACACCACTATTCCGGTCACTTCCTCCACCTCTAGTCACCACCTCTTTTATTTTTATTTTTTTTGGGGGGGTGAATAAGTCACCACCTCAATCCTTCTCTTCTCTCCATTTGCCACCATTCAACCTAGCCTAATTTTGATCAGTCAAGAGGCTTCCCTTGCCCCATTTTAGGGAAAAATTATTTCATCATTTAGGAACACCATGCAAGGGCGAAATTAGGAATTTTATTGATAAGGGACAATGTATATATAAAAAAATTATAAAATTAATTCTATTACACTGCTAATTGAACATAATTTCATATATAAGAATTGCAAAATAAGTATTTGACAAGAAAGCTAAATAAATTTAACAAGTATATTTTTTTTTCAATTTTTGAAAGTTTTGAATTGATTAGGTCTCAATATATAATCGGTTAAACTATCGTTTTAAACTATTTTATTGATTGATATAATCTAAAATATAAAAAGTGAAAGATGATTAAGTCTCCTAAAACACAATGCTTAAATTTATACTTAATGATATTGAATGTTATATGTTAGTTGATATTTAGAAATTAATCAACTAAAACCTAACCCCTGCCACGTTAGTGTGGATAAATAATTTAGGGGTAAATTTTTCGATTCTCTAGTATTATTACTCACTAAAAAAGTATACACACCATTTAATTTTTAAAATTAAAAAAATAAGTGACATGTAACTCTTATATTAATAAAATCAACCCAATAAAATTGATACTATTATTTAAAATGTGAAATAATTATAGATAATTTCATTATACATTATGAAATACTAATGAAATAGAAAATTAATAAAATAATTTTTATGAAATTAAGATATCATTCCGTTATATATGTTATAAATACTCATAAATATAGAATTAATAATAATCATAAAAAATTAAAGGGGTATATGGTTCCGCCACTGCCATCACGTGGCCATATCCCTAACCAATCACAAATCACCATATCCTTAGTTGTTCCCTAATCACCCAATATAAAATTATAAATTTTACCCTTTTTACTAATTACAATACACCCACCTGTGACCGTACCCTAGACCACCAAATAACTTCTCCCATTTTAGGCTTCAATTCCCTCTCTTCCTTGGTTAATCTCCCTCTCATGTGATTTTCCTGCTCAAATACAAGAGAAAGAAAGAGAGGATAGCCCTCAACCCCCTCCATAACTATTGAACTCGTGGGTTTTTTTTCCATTTCCCCTTTTGGGTTTTCTTTCATCCTTCACTCCGTCGTAGTAAGAAACCATTTCTGTATGCTTAACCACCTATTACATTAGCTTCTCATGTAAACAAGAGACTACCTGGAGCTCAACCTTAGGGGAGCTCTACTATAATTGAAGGAGAAAAAAAAAAAAAAAAAGAAAAAGAAAAAGAGGAAAAATTACATGCAGGTGGGAGATAGAAATTTTTTTACAAATACATGAGGTACAAGTGTGTCTGTGGTGGCATGCAAATGAAAAGTTATGGGGGTGCAAGTGTCACTTGCACTTGCACAAGTAATTTTTTTTTTTTTTTTTCTTCCACTTGCATGTAATTCTCCAAAAAAGAGTTTAAACCTTATAATAAAATAAATCTTAAATTTTGTAATTTTATCAATTCAAATTCTAATATTTTTTATTTATGTTCAATATAAATAATCTGTTTATTTTCGTTAAGTAGACTTAATTGAAAAAAATGATATTGTAGCATTAAACTCAATGTAAAAAGGTATTTTAGACAATTTTTATATATTTTTAGTACACCTCATAATTTTTACTTAATAAAAATAAAAATAGGATTCAGATTAAAAATAAATGAAAATATTATGATTTAAATTGATAAAAATAAAAAATTCAAAATTTATCTTGCTATTAAATCAAATCCCCCCCCCCCCCAATTTTTTTTTTGGTGATTTTCTCTTTCATTATTTTATTTTATTTTTTATACTAAACACAAAGTAATAGGATTCAAATTAGTAAAAAAATATAGAATTAACTTGCTAATATTTAGAGGTGAGATAATAAAATAAAAACTAAAATTATAAATAACATTTACTAGAAAAGAATCATGATATCGAAGTCTCACACACAGGTAGCAGCAATGAAATTGCCGGTGACCTTGTTAAGGTTTGTTTTGTGGGCCATTGTGGAGCTCTCTATTGCATGTCTTTATTACTTTTTTTTTTTTTGTTTTGAATTTTTAAGGTAAAATCGTTAGCACAAAATAAGATAAAGTATTATCAAACATAAATAAAAAAATTATAAATATAAAAAAATGAAAATATACTGAATTTTTATATTTAATAATTTTTTTTAAAGATATATATATATATTTATAAATTTTCTATTTTTAAATATTTCTAGATTAAGTGAATCTAAAAATTAAGAAATTTGTTTAAAATATTATAAAATTCATTGAAAAAAAAAAAAATTAAAAAATCAAAAACTGTTTTTGAAAATTTCAATTTTTGCTTTTCCGAAACAAGTTTCTATTTTACTTATTATATGTAAATCCAGTACAGACAAATGTTAACAAGTGTCCTAAGAATATTGTTTAATATTGAAATTGTTGTAATTAAGAAATTGAACATAGAAAAAATTTGGGAATTTTTTTTTTCAAGTCCATGATATTAAGATTTTATAACATAAAGGACATACAATATTTTCATAATAGTTAAGATCTTTCAATATTTCTACACAGAAAATTCAACTCAGAGAAATTTTGCCCGACTCAGAGAAATTTTAATTTTCAATTTCAAAATTTCTCTATGATCATATTAGAGAATTTTGAAATCTCTCTGAGTTGGGGCTGAAATTTCTCCGAGTCGAATTTTCTCTGTAAAAAGGTTGAGGGACCTTATCTAATAAAAAAAAAACAACTTTGACATCTCCTACTACACAAAATTGGAGAGGGATGTTTCACTAATTTTTCCAAAAAATATTAATTTTTTTAAATCAATAAAAAAAGTAATTTGAAATTAGTAAAAACTATTTTTTATATTTTTATTTGATATATTTTTATTCTTGTATCTTAGGAGCACTTGAGTACAACATATAAGAATTTTCGGGACCAAATTCTTTATCCCAAAAAAGAAAATTTTGTTGTAAAAAACACTTGTCTTGTCGTCATAAGAATAGCAGCTAAAAGATCGTTTTGGAATTTTTTTTTTTTAAAAAATAGTTATAAAATTTTGAAAATGTCACTAATAAATGTTTATTTTAGGGATAAAATAATTTGGTGCCAAATTTTTTATTTTTTTTAGACAAAAAAGTTGGTTCAAAATAATAGTAACTCATCACTAAATGTTTAATTTCGTCGCTAAAATACAATAATGATACTTTTTAACAATTAAAATATTTTGTTTCTAAAAATAATTTTATTCATAAATTTTTATTTCTAAAACAATGTTGCAATGATATGTAAGGCATCGTTTTTGGCCTATTCTTCCAAGATTCCTTGAAAATTCGGCTGAAATGGTTTGTACTGTTGATTGGTGGGGGATGACTTAGGTGACTCCTAGTTCAATCCAAAATCTCTTGGAATGGTGGCATGGAACTGCAATCAAGAAGAAATTCAGAGACATTTGGAAAGTACATCATTTGGACCATTTGGAAAGTAGGAAACCTGCTGATTTTTGAGAAGATTCAACCTAATTGGGGCTGCATTTTTGAATCGATCAAGGCACATTCAAAACACAAGGATTACACCATCAACGTTTATTTCGACCAACTGAAGCAAATTATGTCTGGTCCGGCATGACTCCCTTTTGTTTCTTTGTTTTTATTGCTACTGGGTGGGTGCCTTCTCCTTTTTCCGTTCTAAGATTTGTTGCTTCTTTTTTTTTTGATCGGCAAAAGAACTTTATTGAATTAGAATCAAGGATAAAACCTTACATCAGACATCAATAAAAGACAAAACCTAGTAGGTGTTATAAGCATCAAAGTGAAGGACAGTTATCCCAACTAGGTTGGCACAAAAGAACTCACCCAATCATATGCAGCACCTACAGAACAAGGCTGAGGAGGCGTCAACCAGACAGAAATAAAAGCATAGAGATCCGACAAGCTAGCTACTCAAGCCCCTAATAGCTTTGATCCTAAACACCAAGTCAGAAACAGAGTAATTCACCCCTCTGACATGGTATTTAACCCATAAGGCTATATACATTAAAATAGACTCATACAAACCTTCCCAGATAATGCCACGACCGGCAAACTTGCACCCATTTCTAGCCTTCCATAAATTCCATATCACAGCCGCTGGAATTGCATCCCAAATACTCTTTTCCAACTTTTTGAATTTGAATCCGTCCCACCACTCCAACAACTGGCTCACAGATTGAGGAACCACCCATATAATACCCCACCATGACAAAATCTCTGTCCAGATCTTCCAAGCATACCTGCAGTGAAGGATCACATGGTTCACATCTTCATCACAAGAGTTACAGAAAGTGCATACCGGGTCTTTAGTAGGGGCAAGAGCACCAATGCTATGAAGAAACACTGAAGTTTTTAGTCTGCCTTTCCAAGCTAGCCAACAGGTGAATTGCATCTTAGAAGGAGCAATGTTCATCCATATCGCTCGAGGCACAGAAAGTAATGGACCAGGACTGAGATTGAATTGATCATAAACTGATTTCACAGTGAACAACCCGGAACCTTCAGCTTTCCAAACCAGTCTGTCATCATCTGATACACTCAGTACAGGGCTGCAACGGAGTAAGTGAATAAGCTGCAAGCATTCATCCATTTCCCAAGCAAACAGTTGCCTACGAAAAGAGAAATCCCACACACCTAGAGCATATTTTCTTCTGTAAAACTCAAGCACCGTACCGTCCTTCTCTAATGACAAGGAGAACAACCTCGGAAATAGCTCTTTCAAGCTACCTTCCCCAATCCACCTGTCATTCCAGAATCTACACCTTCTCCCATTTCCAAGCTGAATACTTACATTCGACTGGTATAGAACAAGAGCGCTAGGGTGAGAAAATACTGCAGACAAAATGTCCTTCCAAACTCTTGAGACTTTGGTTTGAGGATCAAAAGATGGGAACCAATCATTAGAAGCATAGTTATATTTGCTGCACAAAATATCCTTCCATAAAACCCTATTAGCACACCCGAATCTCCACCACCATTTGACAAGGAGGCATAAGTTCATAACACTCAACCTTCTGATATCCAGACCCCCTGCTTCCCTCCTTCTAGTAACATCACTCCACCTGACCATGTGACTTTTCCTCTTTAAATCAGAACCTCCCCACAAAAATTTAGCTTGAATACTTTCAAGTTCTTTAGTCACAGAGACAGGCATCTTGAATAAGGATAAGTAATACACCGGCAAGCTGGACAATACAGATTTTATGAGTGTTAGTCTACCCCCGAAGGATAAGTGTCTTCTCTTCCAATTTGCAAGCCTCACCTTGAATTTCTTGACAATAGGGTCCCAGGTAGACTTTAATCTAGGACTTGCACCAAGGGGCATGCCTAAAAACATGAAAGGGAGGGCATGTTTGGAGTAGTTAAGAGCATCAGCAAAATCATTAAGAAGATCCTCCTCCACCCCCACATTAAGAAGATTTGTTGCTTCTTGTTGTTGGTCTCCCACCAACTTACTTTGTTGTTCTTCTTAGGAGGGTTTGCACATGATTTGATGCCTCCTCTTGTGCCAATATAGTTGGGATGATGGGAGGTCACTATGATGCATTTCTTCCCTTCCCTCCATGTATTGATGTCTTTCTTTCATTAATAAAGAGCTTCTTTTTCGCTGGAAAAAAAAAAAAATGGGGCATGATTTACCCATTTTTTAAGCTCCAATAGACAAATATACCAAAGTGGTGCTATAACTTGGAGCCTATTATGGAAGATATATCATCTTCTAGGCATTGATGATTTTAAGTTTTAGGTCATTTACCTCATTACTTAAAGCTCATAATGAAAGTTAAAAAAAAAAAAAAATTTTGTTGAAGGCCCCAATTTTTAAGAAAATGTAATAAGATAGATCTTATTTTAGTGTTTGGTCTAAGATCTCAAAAATTCTTAAACTATTATTTGTAAAAATGAAAATGTTAGGGATCCTTAAATTTTGTCCTAAAATGATATGGATAATATAGATTTAAAGTTGGTGGGATTTGAGTCATACCTAAAATAATTTTGGTCCTTAAAAATATTTTTTGTAGTATTGTTATTTATAAAAAGATAAATTTACACACCGAACAACAGAAAAAGAAAAGAGTAAAGTTATATGCTATCTTATGTTTTATATACTCATCTTGTTTGTTTGTCTGTCACTTGTTCGCTTTTTTGCTGCAGTTGGTTTCTTATCAACCTTTTGTGGTTGTACTGACAAATGATTGGGTATTCTCCTTAGTGCCAACCTAATTAAGATTGTGGCATTTTGTTTTAATACTTTTTGCACTTTCACTGCTTTATTAATGTAATCTCATATGAAATGTATATTTTTTTTAATCAATAAAAAGTTCTTTTTGCTGATAAAAAAAAAAAAAAGAATTAAGTCACAAAAAAATGGTCAGAACTATAAACTTGGGTATGATGATATCTCTGGTGATTTTTATTGTATTAATACATGCATATTGAAGAGTATGAGCTAAAACAGAATAGCAGTTCAACTGCTTCAACTGATTCTGGTTTAATCACTGCTGCAACTGATTCTGGTATATCAGCTACACCAGCAACTAATTCTGTTACAACAAGAAGATTCTCGAAGGATTTAACATCTCAGCCATACAGCAGTCGTTATCATTCAGTTGTAACAACTTAGAGCTTCAATATCAGTCTATAAATAAGCACTGTAAATCTATGTTGATGCATCTTTGAAATATAATAAAAAAGCTCTTTCAATTCTTCATGGTATCAGAGCTTGTCTCTCTCACGAGTTGATTCATGGCTTCTTCCAATTCTTTATCTTCTCTCATGTCTTCAACCTCACTTCCTCCAAATCTCTCATTACTGATTTCAAACCTTTCTTCGTTCATCACCATCAAGCTTGATGCATCCAATTTTCTAATCTGGAAAAATCAAGTGCAGAACATTCTTATTGCTACTAGTCTTCTTGGATTTGTCGATGGAACTATATCATGTCCACAAAGGACAATAACAGATTCTTCTGGTTCAGGAAAAGACAATCCGGAATATCTGCAATGGAAGATCATTGATGCACACTTGCTCAGTTGTATTATTGCAACTTTGTCACCTGAAATTTATTCATCTGTTCTTCATCTTCATAGTTGTGCCGAGATCTGGACTGCCTTACATAAGCGATTCACTTCGCTTTCTCGGTCCCATGTTCATCAGTTGAAGAACAAATTAAACAGCATTTCGAAGAAAACAGATTCAATGGAGCTTTATCTTTCCAAGATTAAAGCCTTGGTCAGTCAATTGGCTCTTGTTTCTTTCTTCATAGATGATGAAGATCTTGTTTTGCTTACTTTAAATGGTCTTCCTGATGAGTATGATGCCTTCAAAACTACTATTCGAGCCAGAGCAGAGTCGATTTCCATGGAAGAATTGACTGCTCTCCTTCTTTCTGAATCTGTTCATATTGAATCCAAATTGCAGAAACATTCTTCTGAACCTACTATGGCCTTTGCATCGGTTCGAGGTTCTTTCAATTCTAATCTCAGAGGACATTCTCCTCCCTTCAGAGGTCACTCTTACAGAGGCAATCGCGGTCCTAATCGATACAGAGGTCAACCTCGAGGTGGTGGCAGATCTGGATCCAATTTCACTTCTGGTTTTACACGGAATTTTAATGATCAAAACTCTGGTTTTTCACGGAATTTTAATGATCAAAGAGGCTTCTCTCGCAGCAGAGGTCAATCTATAACTTGTCAAATTTGTGGAGGTTCTGGTCACTCTGCCTTAGACTGCTGGTATCGGATGGATACTCAGTATCAATCTTCCTCTAGTTTTCAGTATCAGCATCCTTCTGAATCCAGCTCCCGAGCATTTGTTGCTGCTACTCCATCAGCTACTTCTCCTCCTCAAACACCTTAGTACTTGGACTCTGCTGCTACAGATCATATCACACATGATCTCAGTCAATCACAGCCCTATCCAGGTTCAGATCAGATCACTATAGGTAATGGAACTGCAGTTCCCATTCACAACACTGGTAAGGGACTGCTTCCTACACCTCATCATTCTTTTCGATTAAACCATGTTTTACATGCTCCTTCCATTTCTTCTAATCTTCTCTCAGTTCACAAATTTACTAAGGACAATAATTGTCTCATTACCTTTGATGATTCTAAATTCGTGATTCAGGACAAGGATTCGAAGAGAACTCTTTATCAAGGTTCTAATACCAATGGTCTCTACCATTTTTACTCTCCTTCTATATCTGTGCTGTCTACTGGTTCATCTGTACATAATTCATGCCTTACTACATCACATACACCTGTTTCTTCCTCCATTTGGCATAATCGATTAGGACATCCCTCCCTTGTGAAATATAATCATCTAAAACCATTGTTGCCTGTTTCTCAGAATAATGTCTCACAGAATAAAATGGAATCTTGTACTGATTGTTGCATTGCTAAAAGCCATAGACTTCCATTTCAATTGTCTAATACTACTGTGAATGCTCCTCTGTCTCTTATTCATAGTGATGTATGGGGGCCATATTCTTCTACTTCTGGATATAAATACTACTTACTTTTTGTGGATGACTTTAGTCGATTTACTTGGCTTTTTCCCTTATCTTATAAAAGTGAAGTGTGTGCTAAGTTCATTGAATTCAAGGCTTATGTTGAAAAACAATTTCATACTTCATTACAAATTTTGCACACTGATGGAGGATCTGAATATTTCACTAATAAAATGACCTCTTTCTTGAGTACCCAAGGGATTATTCACCAACATTCTTGTCCTCACACTCCCTCTCAGAATGGTACTACTGAGAGGAAACATCGTCATATCACTGAAACTGCTACTGCTCTTCTTCATCACTCATCTGTACCATTACAATACTGGTTTGACGCTGTTGCTATTTCTACTTTTCTCATTAATAGACTTCCCTCTTCAAAGCTTGGCCATAAATCCCCGTTTGAAAAGTTCTTTCATTACACTCCAGACTATTCATATTTTCGTGTTTTTGGTTGCCAATGCTTCCCTTGGCTTAAGCCCTATCAACCTCTTAAGCTACGTCCTAAATCTGTTTCCTGTGTTTTTTTGGGTTATCATCCGTTTGCTAAAGGTTATCGGTGTCTTGATCCACTCACTGGTCGGATTTATTTGTCTAGACATGTGGTCTTTAATGAGCATGTGTTTCCCTTTGCTCAGTTGCCTGCTTCTTCAGTCACTTCACCCTTACCAACCTTACCTGCTATTCACTCCTTTTTCTGGCCCTCTCACACCTCTCCGCCCTTATCTGATTCCTTATCTCCTAGTCCGGTCTCTCCTCCTACTTCTTCTTTACCACCTGCTACATCTGGTCCCATATCTCCTCCTACTTCTCCTTTACCACCTGCTACGGTTCCTATTCAGTCCATCTCTATTGAGTTACCACCTCTACCTTCTTCTCATTCTAATCAGCATCCTATGCTTACCAGATCCAAATCTGCTGCTTCTCATCACTGTTTGCTTGCTTCCCCTGCCCCTCCGACCTTCCCTGCTTCCTCTGCTCATGCTGCACCTGCCTCTCTAACTCCGGCTGCTTCCTACACTCATTCTGAACCTCCTTCTTACCGTGAAGCTTTACTCTCTCCTGTTTGGCATCAGGCTATGCTTGACGAATTTTCTGCTCTTCAGCAACAACATACTTGGTCTTTGGTATCACTTCTCCCTAACAAATCTGCTGTAGGGTGTAAATGGATTTTCTAAGTGAAAAGGAATTCTGATGGCACTATTGCACGGTATAAGGCCCGCTTAGTTGCCAAAGGGTACCTGCAGAGAGAGGGTATTGATTTTCATGAGACGTTCAGTCCTGTGGCAAAACAACCCACTATTCGCATCTTACTTTGTCTTGCTCTTCACCATAAGTGGGCTCTTAAACAGCTCGACATTTCCAATGCATTCCTTCATGGTCATCTTGAAGAGGAAGTCTTCATGCTTCAGCCTCCTGGGTTTGCGGATTCTTCTGCACCTACTCACGTATGTAAACTTCACAAATCTTTATATGGATTGAAACAGGCACCCCGAGCATGGTTTTCCACATTTTCTCAATATTTGGTGTCTCAAGGCTTTACTCATAGCAAGAGTGACTCTTCTTTATTCATTCAACGGACAGCTCACTCAGTCACTTATCTATTGGTATACGTGGATGACATTTTGATCACTGGTGATAATCCTTCCCACATTCAATCTCTCATTACAAAGATGCACAATGTGTTTTCCATGAAGGAATTGGGTGATATTACTTATTTTCTTGGTATTTCCATCCAACCTACTCACTCCGGATATCTTCTATCTCAGTCTAAATATGCCAAAGAAATTCTTCTAAAAGCTGGTTTATCATCTTGTAAACCCTGTCCTTCACCTATTTCTGTCAAGCCTAGTGTTCCTCCAAATGCTTCCTTACCATTTTCTGATCCAGCCCTTTATCGGAGTATTGTTGGTGCTCTCCAATATCTCACCATTACAAGACCAGATCTTTCGCTATCTGTTAATCAAGCTTGTCAACATATGCATGCACCTACCATTGCACATTTTGCTGCAGTCAAGAGAATTCTTCGATATGTTCAAGGGACCATTACTCATGGCTTGTTCTTTTCCTCAAGTACTTTTGATGTTCATGGGTATTCCGATTCCAATTGGGCAGGCGATGTTCATGACAGAAAATCCATGTCTGGTTACTGTGTCTTCTTGGGTAACAATTTGGTTTCTTGGTCTGCCAAAAAGCAGGCCACCGTCTCGCGCTCATCCACTGAGGCGGAATATCGAGCTTTAGCCAATACTGCTGCTGAGTTAAGTTGGATTTACATGTTGCTTACTGAAATGGGTATTACTTCTCCTACTACCCTCATTCTCTGGTGTGATAATCTCTCTGCAATAGCTCTCGCTTCCAATCCTGTCTTCCACACCCGTTCAAAGCATATCGAAATTGATTGTCATTTCGTAAGAGATAAAGTTCTGACTAAACAGTTTCAGTTGCAATATATTCCAACAATTGATCAGCTTGCTGACCTGTTTACGAAACCTTTAAGTGTCTCTCGGTTTCAATATCTTAAATCCAAGCTCATGGTTCTTGATCACCCCATCAGCTTGCCGGGGAATATTGAAGAGTATGAGCTAAAACAGAATAGCAGTTCAACTGCTTCAACTGATTCTGGTTTAATCACTGCTGCAACTGATTCTGGTATATCAGCTACACTAGCAACTAATTCTGTTACAACAAGAAGATTCTCGAAGGATTTAACATCTCAGCCATACAGCAGTCGTTATCATTCAGTTGTAACAACTTAGAGCTTCAATATCAGTCTATAAATAAGCACTGTAAATCTATGTTGATGCATCTTTGAAATATAATAAAAAAGCTCTTTCAATTCTTGTGTGTGTGTGTGTGTGTGTGTGTGTGTGTGTGTGTGTTGGGCAATATTCTAAAGTCTCCCTCAATGTCGCCAAGAATGTTCACAGGCTGTGTGCCTGGACCATTCAAACATCAAGGGCTCATTACTGGAGGATCTCTTGAACCTCTTCCAATCATGAATAACTGCCGTTAGATCAGCCACCTTGGCACTAATACTCCTACAACAATTAGAGTGGACTGTCACCATAACCCGAACATCGTTACTGTTTCGACAAAACCCACTAAAATAGAGGGTATCCAAGAACTTTACCCTAAGCCTTAAACCATTAAACACGCCTTCGTGCACCATCTTCTCAAGAACATCTTGTTCTTTCATTCCAGTGGAATTGTCTTTTCTCGCATGCCATTCATCAAACAATGCAATGGTCTTATTGTTCGATTTGATCATGTAGAAACCGGTGTTGATGTAGTTGGCTTCGGACCACTGGTCGCCGTTGAAACGATCGACACTGATTTGGAGGTCGATCGTTTCGTTTAGAACTAGTCTTGAAAACGGATTCCTGAACCACATAACATCAGTGTCCTGTCAGTCAAAGAATTAGGGGTTGTTTGGGATGACCTAAATAAGTGTACTTTTTGTCTTTTTACGAAAATATGTGCAGAAAAGTAGAGAGGTAATGTGATGGAAAAAAGATAAAAAGATAAAAAGATGAATTATTTGCAGTATGCCAAACTTTAATCAACTAGTTAGATCATGTCCAGTAATGGACCTATTTATAATGTAGACCCAAAACCTGTGTCTAATAATATATATATATATATATAAAAGAAAATCTTACTTTTTTAGGCCAAATAAATTTTAAAAAGTCAAATAAGTTATAATTTAAAATTACAACCAAAAGCAATAAATTAGTTTTTTTTAAGCAAATAAGTTAAATAAGTTGACTTATGAGTACTATCAAACAAGGCTGAGACTGTATAGACATAAAAATAATTTCTTTTGCCATAATTATAACTTTTGAGGCCACTATAAATATTTACACAATAAAAAAAAAAAAAAACTATTTAACAACTTATTTAATCAAACATGGTCAACTTTCTTTCATATATTATTAAAAGTTACACCAAACAGATAATTTAAAAAGTTATAATCATAAAAATTAACTTATAAATAATACTAATGCTGTGTTTGGTTGAGAGATTTGAAGAGGGATTTGGAAAGCGAAATGGAAATAGTATGTGAAATGTGAATAAAATATACCTACATTTCACTTAATTTCACATACTTTTTTCCTTTCTCTTTCCAAATCTCTTCCCAAATCCCTCAACCAAACACAGCGTAAACGGATCCATCAATGGATTTCCACTAGGGGTGTAATTTGGCTCGCGAGCCCAAGGTTCACCCGAAACCCACTTGCGGCCCGGATAAGCCAGCTCGAGACCCTGAACCTGGGCCATGTGTTTTGCAGCCCAATCCGCCTTGAAAATTTTGCCTCCTCGCTGGCCTGACTCGCCCTAACGGTTACCTCCCCTGCGGTAGGGCTAGAAATGAACAGAGTCGTTTATGAACAGACCCGAGTTCGATTCGGTAAGAGCTCGTTCGAACTCAATTCGTTAATTTTTTTTTGTGTTCGAACTTGAGCTCGTTAAATTTTTAATAAACAAACCCAAACATTTTAAAGCTCGGCTCGTAAGCTCGGCTCGTTTAAATAATGTAAAATTATGTATAAAAAATAAGATAAATATGTTATTTATATATATAAAAAATATATAGATAGTACATTTATATAATAGTGATGGTAGATATTATTATTTTGGTAAAATATTAATTTTTTTTAGTATGTTTATATATATTGTATATATAAATGTATAATCAAAGTTTTAATTATAATTTTAATCTCATATGCAAGTATAAATTTATAAATTTTTTGGCTTGTTACAGCTCGTAAACAGGATCAAATTCGAGTCAAGCCTAAGCCAACTCGGTTCGAGTTCTGTTCGTTAAATTTTTATCGAGTTCGAACTCGAGTTCGTTAAAATCTTAATAAACAAAACCAAACATACTAAAACTTTGCTCGATTTTGCTCATTTGCAGCCCTACCCCACCATCACATTTGGAAATTTAAACAAAAAACAGTCATTTGATCATTAAATACCCAACGGCCCATTTTTATTTTTTATTTTTTTTGACCCTTCCTCCCCCAACTCCTATAAATGCCAACCCCTCTCTTATTTTATTTCTCACAAACAAATTTTTCTCTTAAACTCTCATTCTCTCTCAACTCTCAACTCTTTTAATTAATTTTCAATTCTCATCCTTAAGTGGCAATTGCAATTGTACAAGAAGAAACTTTTACTAAAAGAAGTTAATTTCACATTCGTTAGTCGGTAACATTAATTATTTGAATTAATATTTATTAGCTACTCATTTTTTTTACATTAATTATTTCTTAACATATATTACTTGTTATTGTTTACTCATTATTTTAATTAATTATTAGTTCATATATATTATTTTACTCACACTACTATAGATTCTAATATTCCTAAGGTTTAGATCAATATTGAGGCATATATACCATATGAATCTGTTGATTTTCTTTTTAATGTACATAGTATCCCTTTTCCAATAGCAGCATCATCATCTAGGGGCAATGTTATATGAATTATAACACTAGGGGAGCTCAGTATAATTATATCAAACTTGTGAGACTTGTATTTATCTTAGGAGAGAGTTAGTATGATTCACCTTAAAAAATTTAGACATAAAATATAATCAGGTTATTTTTCTCATTCAGTCAGCAGTTCATGCTCCCTTAAGAAAGCTATTAGAGAGAGAAAGCCAAGCAAGCAAATGGTGAACAGAGTAAGAGATGGTGGTTGGATTCCGGTGGTGAGGCAATGGAAATGAGGTGGTGCACAGAATAAGGAAGCACAACATGGTATTTTCACTGTATTTGTGGACAATATCCCGTCAACTATGGACGCTAAAGCTCTGTTCAAACCCTTCATCAAGTCAGGGATTGTGAAGGATACCTACATCTCTTTCAAAAGAAGGAAAGTGACTAATTCAAGATTCGGGTTTGTGCGTTATAACTGTAGCATAGCAGCATCTGTCGCAATCCAAAAAGGGAATGGGCTTTTGGTGGATGATTCTATGCTAGAGGTCAAAATGGCCGCTTATGACAGAAATAGCAGAAGTGAACAGATTAAGAGAAAGCTTCAGCCTCCCAGAAGATTCTTGGATACAATCAAATTTCAAGGGTAAAGCTGCATTTGTGGGGCACAGATCTTTTGCTGAAGTACTAAAGAGTGACACCTCTGTAGCAGAAGGGAACACAAACACAAATATAATCATAAAAGCCAAATTTGTTAGAATCTGGCTACAAGTTTCTGGGTTGGGTGGCCAGTTGAGCTTCCTGCTAGGCTGCCAGTATGGGTAGAATCTGTTAGTTCTGCTTCTGGCTGAATCTGTTAGAATCTGTGTATTGCTGATCTGCTTCTGTTGCTTCTGTCTTGCTGATCTGCTACCAAGGCCACAACTGATCTGTTCTGCTCTGCCCCTAAGTGGATTGATCTGTTTTGTTTTGTTTTGTTTTTTTTTTGTTTTTTGTTTTTTGTTTTGCTTTTCATTTAACAGCATGAAATTAAAAGTACAGGAAGATGACATACATCGAGAGAGATTCGGAAGTATAAAGATACCCCTACTACTGCTACTCGTATCCATACAA
Source organism: Camellia granthamiana (assembly GCA_036172215.1). Classification (NCBI taxonomy): domain Eukaryota; kingdom Viridiplantae; phylum Streptophyta; class Magnoliopsida; order Ericales; family Theaceae; genus Camellia; species Camellia granthamiana. The sequence goes on along the minus strand of JAXFYN010000290.1, from coordinate 36,518 downwards.
CTAACCCCTAAGCCTCTCGATTTTTAAATAAAAAAGTTAAGAAGAACTTAACTAGAAAATTAAAATACATAAATTCCCACAAATCAACCCGCGAAAACAGTCAAAACAAACTAAACAAACTAAACTACCTAAACCAAAACCAAGCAGCCCAAACCACCCAAACAACCCACGCCACTGCCAATGCCCACACCTTGCATGTTGGTTTCTCACCAACTTCGAGCTCGGAGTTTGTGCTAGCAGATGATTTGGTGTGCATCTAGGTGCCAACCTAGTTGAGATTTGAATGTTTTACTGTGATGCTTTTTGCACCCTCCTTTTTATTGTTGTTCGTTTTCATACTTTGTATGTTTGTTCATCAATAAAGCTTCTTTTTTTGCCGATTAAAAAAAAAAAAAAAATATAATCAGGTTAATCTTATCGATCCTAAGTTTTTTTCTGTCAAAATTCAATTTCCTTGTTCCTAATCAAATTTATTCTGAGCCTCTTTGAAATATAAAACAAGTATAAACCATCACATATAAAAATAAAAAAAATTATTATTTTTTCTTTTTTTCAAATATATAGTGGTAATTTAAGTGTTAATCTAAAAAAGGGTTATTTTTGTATGGGATTAGAGTGATAGGACCTACCGTGAAGACGAAGTTATAGCCCCGTTTAAGTACGTCTCCAAGAAATAGAGTTCTTCTCCACATCATCTTGATGAACTGATTAGACATGTACAGCTTCTTACCCTCAAAATCTACACCATCCGTTTCAAGCTTGTAGCAATGAAGCTGGAGAAACTTGCACCATTCATGGGATGTCTGATCGACAGCCACAATCAAAAGGTGATCTCTCAAGGCCCTAGAATCGTCTCCGAGCCAAAAACTATCCAAGAACAGATCGAACATCGACTTGTCACCTTCCACATAGGCCTTGTTGATAATGGCAATTATTACAGTCTTGTTTTTTGTCGAAGTCTCGGCTAAAACTTGGTCAAGCTCATCTTTGTAGGTTGTCAGGTTGAGCTGTAAAAATATGTTAAGATACATTACATTGACATCAACACTCAAAAACATAGTTTTAAATAGGAAAAACTGCAAATCAATATAGAAGATCAAACGTAATTACAGGGAGGTGGAGGTGCAACTCTTTCTTAGGGTTTTTTGGGCAGGGAGTTGCACCTCTCATATTTGTGCCGTATTTGGATTTTCAACATCCAACATCAAATACCAAATATTCTCAGATGTATCCAATATCAATTCATATATGGTTGTAATTATCCACACACACACACACACACACACAAAAAAAAAAAAAATCATTTGTGATTGTGTTATTGATATTGATATATATCTCAATACAATAGTTATTTTCTGAAGCAGTTAACAATTTATAAATTTTTTTAACATAGATAATAGATAGCATAGATATAGATTTATATGTATGTGGCAAGAAAGATGATTACCATGATTGAGGGATGAGATTGGGACTTTGGGGAGGGAAGGGAAGGCTTGTTGATGGAGGGAGTAGTGATGAAGATGTAGAGTAAACCAATGAACAAAAGTGACAAGAGAGTGAAATCAGCAACTTTGTTCTTCATGAAAAAGATGAATGATTTAAATGTGGGTATTATAGGAGGAAGAGAAACCATGATATGGCGTGGAGCTCTTTCACCTCGGGCAAGTTTATGAGGAGAGTGTTTTGAGGGAAGGTGTACTAATATTTGTAGGAATTGAGATTGTGGACTTTTAATTTCCAACCCACTAGCTATAAAATGTTTGTTAGTTAAAATATCTAGTATAACTCATTTTTTTCAACTTTAATGCACTAGGCATATGATTAGGCATTCTAACTCAACTCATATTCACTAGCTATATGTAACTAGCCTTCAAGACTAGACAAAATATATTTAATCATTAGGATCATTTCCTTCCATCTTTGTTGCTGATGTGGCATTTTTTAAAATTAATAGTATTTAGATAAATAGCTAAAATAAAGAGCATGCTTGGAGTAGAAACATGAAATAGTTGATAGACAAAATAAAATATATACTTTATAGTAATATTTAGATAGGTAAAATGCCTATTACCGTTGGAGATTGTTTTAAAATAAAATTCTCAAATTGAAACAGATTTTAATTTGTTTTCTAAAATTAGGTTGCTTAATGAGGTCGTGTTTCACACTGTTTTGGATTAGGGAATTTTGTTTTAAAATAACATGGGTTTACTCAAAGATAACAGTTGCTCCCCGGTCTCGGAATCGAATTAGAGAGTTTTGTTGGGATGCGGTGGGCCTGACCCTAGGTCTATCTTGATCATCTAAACTGTTCAATGTGTAGAGTTCGTCGAGTATATTAATCTTGGGAAAAAAAATTATATTAATTAAATATCGATAAATACTGATCAGATTGCATTTTTTGCAATGACAATTGTGATTTTAAAAATAAATCGCAAACACAAATATAATATGATTAAATGACTATTGATATCCAATCAATATATTTTTTTGCAAAAATAATATACTCGATAAACTCTACACATTGACAGTTTGGATTATTGAGGCCCAAAATCACCGTTTCCATTTCTGAACTGAAGAGATACTATTCCTTAGTAAAAAATCTCTCGGACGGTGCGTGGGAGAACTATAGGCCCCATTTTGATAATTAGATATTTTATTATTTAAGTTTTTGTGTATAGATTATTTATATATTTTATTAATTAAGTTTATGTGGGTAGATTATTTATATTAAAAAAAATCAGATTGAATAGATGATTTTAGTCATTTAATTTAATCATATATTTGTCTTTAAAAAAAGGCAAATTATACTAAAAGTCTCTATAGTTTGGAGCTTGTGTCACTTTAGTTCGTGACCTTTTAATTGTGATACATTTGATTCTGAATTTTGAATCTCATTCTAAATAAAGACTATTAAATACATTATTGTTCTATTTGAAGGGCAAAGTTGTCATACAACTTATTTTGTGTTGGTTAACTTATATGTTATTTGAAATATAATGGCCATTTTTTTAATGAATAATGTTGGAACTTTTTGGTTATAAAGTTTTGTTTGGTTTGGTTTTGAGAATCTATTTTCAATTTTTTTTTAAGAAACTAAAAATTAAATTGGTGAAAGTTAAAAACACATCATTTTTATATAATTTTATTTTTTGGGAGGGTAGAAATAATTTTTTTAAATAATTTTTTTTATATTTATTTTTGTTAAATTAATTTTTATTTTTTCAAAAGTCAAATATGACAACAACTTTGATATTATTATTAAACTAATTCATTATATCAAAAAATCCAAAACTAAAAATATTTCACATATTAAACATATCGATTATACATTAATAACCTAATAACCATCCATTACATGATAACCATAAAAAAATATCTATAAACAACAAATACAACCATCTAATACATGATAACCATTCAAAAGAAAAATGATTCGTAGCTCAAAATTCTTCCGGCTCAAATGGCCCAACTGCCCAAAACGACGTCGTTTTGGGCAGTTTTTTTTTTTTTTTTTTTTTTTTTTTTTTTTTTTTTTTTTTTTCGAACACAGACAGAGGGAAGAGAAGAGAAAAGAGAGAGAGAGAGAGAAGAGAAGAGGAAGAGAGAAGAGGCGGCAGAGAAGAAGGAGAAAAGATGATTGACGGTGATGGTGGCGGCGCCGGTGGGTATGTTGATGATGAAAATGTGTTGATGATGATGATGATAATGTGGATCTGGATCTAGAAAAAAAAAAAAAAAAAAAACAATTGTTGATGATGATAATGTGTTGATGATGATGATATTGATGAAGATGTTATCCTTGATGAAGATGATGATGTTGATGAAGATGTTGCTGTTGTCGATGATGATGATAATGTTGATGAAGATGTTGTTGTTGATGAAGATGTTCCTCTTTCACACTCTGTTTTCTCTCTTTATTTTATTTTATTTTTTATTTTTACATTTTTCTAACTAGACCTGGATCTGAAAAAAAAAAAAAAAAATTTATTGATGATGATAATGTGTTGATGAGGATGATGATGATGATGTTGATGAAGATGTTGATGATGATGATGATGTTGATGAAAATGTTGATGAAGTTGTTGTTGATGATGATGATGTGTTGACGAAGATGTTATTGCCCAATTCCCTCTTTGTGCTCTCCAGCTCTAGCTCCAGCTCCCTCTTCTCTATTCTTCTTCTTCTTCTTCTTCACTTTCATGTTCTTCATCTTCAGAAAAATAAGAAAGAAAAAGAGAGAAAAAAAAAAAACCTAAACGTCGTTGTTTTGGACTCGGGTCATTCGAGCCTCATAATTTTCGAGCTACAAAATGGGGTTGCCATCTAAAAATATTAACAAAAATAATCACCCATTATATGATTATTATCCAAACACATAATAAAAAAAAAAAAAAAATGGTAAAAAAAAAAAAAATAAAAAATTTGTCATTTTTATAAAACTTTATATTTGGTGAGTAGAAATACTTTTTAAAAATTTTAAAATAATTTTTTGACATTCATTTTTATCAAACTAGTTTATGCTTTATCAAATTGATAACTTTGCCCTTGAAGTGGAACAACAATGCCTTCAATTGTCCTTATTTAGAATGATATTCAAAATTTAGGGTCAAATGTATCACAATTGAAAGAGCAATGATTAAAGTGACACAAGTTCCAAATTATAAGGACCGTTAGTGTAATTCGCCCTTAAAAAAATTGATGACAAGTATGATTTTGAAATAAACTGTCTATTTTTTTAAAAATAAATATGATAAAAAAGTCATAATTATCTCATAAATTTAATTTATTAATAAATACTTTACACATTAAAACCTAAAAGATGACAAATTATCGAATTAAAATAACACTCATAGTAAATTCACATATCCAAACTACACGGTCCAACCCACTCCAATCCATAAAACGATTGTACTTCCCTTTGGTTGGTCAAATGGACAATCCAATCTTATTACATGGCGGCATCTTCTCGTATGTTTATTTGATCAAATCCGTTTATAATTTTTTTTTTTTAGATCCGTAAATGTTAGTTGTTAGTTATTAGATTAGCATTTATAGGAAAAATCTCTCCACTCTTGGCAACGCATCTAAGTGCTTGCACTCCCTTAATTCAACCTCCCTACGGAAAATTGAACCCTTGACCTCTTTGAAATTAAGCTCTAAGGAAGGCATGTCAAATGATCAAACCAAAATATGGGTAATAGGTAAACATATACTCTTAGAGCATCCCCACCACGAAACATGATTCCCTCTGACTTTCTTCCTTGACTTTTTACTTGTTGGGCTATTGAGCCCACTTTTAGGCTCAATTTTGATGATTCGAACCGTTCACATTTTAAGATTTGTTGAGTATATTATACCTGTAAAAAATCAAATTGATCGGATATCAGAAAGTATGTGTTCGGAAAACTGTTTATTAATTTTTAAAAAAAATGATTTTAGTTCGATGATTTGAACACATACTTTCTAATATCCTATTAATTTGATTTTTTACAAGTATGATATACTCAAAAATTTTTAAAATGTCAACGGTTGGGATCATCGAAATTGGGCCTAAAAGTGAACCCAATGACTCAGTAAGTAGGAAGTCAAGGAGGGAAGTTAAGGAGAGGATCTTGATTCACCCACCACAACCCTTAAACCTCCTCCTTACCTATTTTAAGGGGTAAATGGCTCCCTATACACTTGCATCAACTCCTCTAAATAATCCTCTAAATTAGTTTTTGCTACAGTGGCTCCCTATTTGTGGGGAGTCACTGTAGCTCCCTTATATATATATATATTTTGCTTTGCTTTGCTTTATTTAGGGACTGCAGCACACATTTATGATCTTTATTTTTTTTAAATTTATAATTAAAAATTATATTTTAATAAAATAAAGAAAAATAGGGAGTTTGTTAATAGAATAGATAAAGAATATGGAGTCTGTTGGGGGAAGTAAATGAAAAAGTGATTCTTAAAATAGGGAATGAATTTTTTAATAATATTTTAAGATAAAATTTAGATAAACTGGTGGAGATGCTCTTAGGAATCATTTAATCCCTTAAAATAACAAAACATGAAAAACAAGAAACTCAAAAATTATTTTTAAAAACTCAAAATTATGATATTGTCTTGAACAGTTATCCATAAATTGACTTCAATAAACTTTTGAATTAAATTACAGTACAGCCTTAATCTTATTGATAATCCTTTTTGTAATTTGAAACAATTCCAAATATTAACTTTGCACATACTCAACTGATACTCACTGCAACACCTTTTGGACTCCCAGCACAAGATTTTCTCTTCTCTTAATAAAGAAAATATTGAGAAAATACCTTTTTTTTTTTAATAATTTTTTTTTATGGGATTGAGAAAATACTTTTTGAAATGAATAATTATTAACCAAATTATTTTCCATTATTGTACTATATGTTAATTTAGTATGATAAAATAATTAAAGAATAACCATTTAAAGTTGAGAAAACATAAGATAACAGGGGAAAAAAAAAAAAAAAAAAAAAAAAAAAACTAAATTAACTACAAAATAATGGAGTATATTTACGAAAAAAACAAGGTAACAAGAGCACATTTTAAAGTACTAGTTCAAAAATAAAGTACTAGTCGTGTGTATATACTCAATGAATATACTGTTAAAACTATAAGAAATTATAAAATTTTATTTGAAAACCCCTCTGATCTTCACAAACAAGAGCAATGATTCAGAATCAAGAGTAGTGGTGAATCATCAAGAACACTGTGATAGAGTGTGTGCATGGGTACAAGGCCAAGAACAGTGGCAAAAGTGAACAAATTTGTGAGCAGTGTGTGAATATTCAAGAAAGGATTGGGCAAAAACAGAATCACGAAGCAAACATACTCAAACACATGATGAAAATTAAGATACAGATTAAAATGATCGAAGATATGAGCAAGTTCGCAAAAATGACAGAGTTCGAGGTAAATCAAGAACTAAAACCAGGAGGAATAGCGGCTTACCAGAAAAAGTGAGGCCGGTGTGGGGATCGCCGAAATCAGACGACGGTTGAAAAAGTGACAGAGCGGTGAAAATCATGTCGGAAGAGGTGAACAGAGCAAAGTTACAGAGCTTGAAAATCTGGAACAATGGCGCATTCTGAAGAGAGAAGTTAGAGAGAGAAAGAGTTGGAGCTTGGGAACGAGGATGCAAAAGTGAAGAGACGGAGAGAGAGAATTGATTTTGATCAAAACGCGGAGAATGGCGGCAAAAAACCATTAATGCGTCTAGGGCGACGTGCTTGTCAGACAGCGCACCTAGACACAAGACGACTTACAAGCGTGTGTCGGACACGGTCCAGTGGGGGACAAACGCATGGCAGAAACGGTTGATTTATTTTGCGTGACAGCTCATGCGCGTAACAAAACTCTTGGAGTTCTTGGTTTAAATGAAGCAATGACCTCGGCTGATAGAAAGATCTCAGCTAAATAACTCAAATGAACTAGGTTATTGGTTCTAAAAAGCCTTGATGAGGCAGACTACAGGACCTGGTTGTGTGAAGCCGGTGAATTGGATAATACAGCAAGATAGCTGACGTGCACGATATAGGTTCCATCACCTCAGGATGCCGAGGTAATAGAACCTAGGGGGCAGTTGTGGGGATATATTTTCTGAGTACCAACACGGGGCGGGGACATAATTTTTGAATGACAACATGTGGCCGAGGTGACACTGAAGTGTCAGCCAATGTGTCACCTGTCTTGGTTATGACACCGAGATGATCTCGGCTAGGCCGAGGTTATCTGCGAATAAATCGGAATCCGAGATAAGCAGATAAGGGACAAGAGTCCTAGAATAAGAGAGGACTTCAGTTTGGGAAAATATAAGACTCTTAGAGAGTTTATCCCAATCCTACTGGGAGTCCAAGATTAGCAGTAATTCTAAATCCATTGAAGCTAGGCTTCTATTGGGACTAGGTTTGTGTTGGCTATAAAAGAGAGGCACCCTCATGGGTCTAAGGTATGTCTTTTATACTCTGTCTAGTGAGTTAAGCACTATTGGTTATCTTTGAGAGATATTTTACTGACTTGATCATCGGAGTGCCCCCGGGTGGACGAACCACCGCGGGATTCTTATCTTTCTGTGGCAGGTTGTTTGGGCTTAATCTCTTCTGCCGGTGCTCTCCAGCTGAGTGCTTGATTGGCAGTGTGGTCGAAAATCAACACACACAATTTGGCGCCGTCTGTGGGAAAGAAAGGAGAATAGATGGCCAACGACGGACAGAAAGAGAAGGTTAGGAACGACACCCCTACTGAGAGTGGGAAACATATTGACCTTGACGTCGAAGAAGACAACTGCAACGAAGAGACTCGTGATAAGAATCACGGAGGAAAGGACGTCGGCCAAGAGGGCGGCGTATCGAAGAAATCGGATCGGAGTGGGTATTTGTAGACACCTCATTTTTGACAGACCTTAAGACTCAGACGTCACCGATTGAGCGCTCGGTGATGTTGCATATTGTGCTCGTTCTGAGGTTTCAGAGTCTTGGCTGCGAGCCTTGCCTCCAAGCTTCCGGACTCTTTTGTACTTTGCCTCGGTTTGCGAACCAGGTCCCGTTTTCTCCGTTTTCTCTTCCCGAAGGGAGGGAGAGGTCTCGTAGACCATCTCTCAGTGGCCGTAGGCTACGTTTCGCGGTTGTAGGCCATTTTTTCCGTTTGGAGCCCGATTTTCGGTTTTTCGGAGCCGTCGGCTGTGTGCCTCGGTTCGGGACCGCTTAACCACCTCCGTTTGCTCCGGTTTTTGGCACACACCTTGTTTCCTCCTTTTTGAGGGACACTGTGGCCCGGGAGACCAACTTCGTGGTTGAACGCCACCTCCGGTGCCTAATAGTAAGTTTTCGGGGCCCCGGGCCGCGCGTTTTAGCCCCCGAACCTCCGTTTTGCATCTGTCTTGGCCCATTTTTGGTAGGGACCTTATTTTCATGGTTAGGAAGGTGGTGGTATGGTGGGAGGCCACCTTTTCTCCTGAAAAACCAGCTTTCCCCTTTTTCTCTCTCCTCCAGCCGTTTTTTCTAACAAAAAGCTATTTTTTCTCACTTTTGAGCCACAATTTCTGGTTTTTCACACCACCATTGTGTTGTGCTCATCTGGGAGGCCACCAATATGGGTAGGCCGACCAGTAATTCCTCTTGACCCTTTTGAACCCCTCTAAAAAGCTGGTTTTTCTCTCTCTTCGGTCACATTTTCTGGTTTTTCACCACAGGGCTGTGTTCTACTCATCTAGGAGGCCACTTTTTTGGGTAGGCCGACCAGCAATTTTGCTTGAACCTTTCGGCCGACCAGGGGAGGTGGTCGGCCGACCACCCTGACCCTTTTGAACTGGTCGGCCAGTTTTGTCTCTCTGAGTGTGTTCTAGCTGTGCCAGCTGTTTTACACTTGACCCACTGTCCGAGGGCTTTGTCCTTGTTTTGGCCCCTTTTAAGGTGGTTTTCACCCCTTTGCTTGGCTTAAAAGAGGAATTGGCCCCTTTGGTCAAGCTTCTTGAGGAAGCTTGACCCTTTTTGGTCTAGCTTCTTCAAGAAGCTTGACCCCTTTGGTCAAGCTTCCTTTAGAAGCTTTGAGCCTCTCTCTTGGCTTCTCCAAGAAGCCATGGCCTCCTCCCTCTATATAATTAACCCTTCACCTCCATTTGCAAGGGTTAGAAGCTTTTGGCTGGAAAATATACATACAACCCTCTATCTCTATATTTCAAGCCTCCAAACACCCATATTCTTGGCCTTTTTACCCTATACCTCATAGCCTACCACCTCCATCATCCATTCCAGCACCTTGGAGGTCATTTTTAGAGGTTGAAAGCTCACCAACTTGGTCCAGAAGCTGCTGGAGGTCGGCTCTACAAGGGTAAGTCTTCATTTCCCCTTTTCTTGCATTCTTTTGCTCCATATCTTAGCCCATTTTTCTTGCATTTTTGGACTTCGAGTTAAACTGTAAAGTGTCCTATTTTGAGCTCCTCTTCAACTTTGTTTAAGGGTACTTTGCTGTTTGAAGTCATCTACCTCCCCTTACCCTCTATCTCTCTTTTAGGGCTATTTTTGCATCATATTTTAGCCTTACTTGTAAGCATTTTTGGACCTCGACCTAAACTGAAGAAAGTCTTTTTTTGACCTCCTCTTTAAGTTTGTCTAAGGTCACTTTTCTGTTTGAAGTCATCTTCCCCCTGTGCATGCTTCATCTCTTCATGATTAGGGCTATGCATTAGAGCACTTGCATTGGCCATGGTTTGGCCTCTTAGCCACTGAAATCCAGTGGATTTTCAGTGGCTTAGATGCATTTTTGAGAGACAAAATCAGAGGGGGGTGACCCCCTCTCTCCTTGTTTTGTTTGGTGATCTTGTTGGCCTTCCAAAGGGACCCCTTTTTGCATGCTTTGAAGTCATGTTTCAGGCCTTATTCTGAGGGTTTTGAGGTCTGCCTTGGCTCTGTCCGAGGCCCTTTTGGCCATTTTTTTTGTCCCTCATGCATGTATGGAACAATCCTCCTCAAGGCCTTTTAAGAGGGCCTTTCATCATATGCTTTATTGATCAATTTCAGGCCCTTTCTGGTGGATTTTAGGGCTGTCATAACTCATTTCCAGAGTTGGTTTGGTCATGCTAAGTGTCTATCTTGTATGTGTTAAGTAACCCCTTGCATGGCCTTTCAAAGGAACTCATCATTTTTGCATGTGTTGACTGCATTTCAGTGGGTATTTGGGTATTTTTTGACATGTTTTATTCACTGTTTTTGGCTGGTTTAATGAGATCTCATACGCTTCATATACATGCCATGTAAACCATGCTTGCTAGCCAATGTTGCATGTTGTTTTAGCCCATCATGTTAGCATTTCTTGGCCATGCTTTAAACTAGTAATGTGCATGTTTTGGGACTGCCTTGGCTCTGTTTTTGTGCTTCATAGTCAAATAATGCTTGCTTTGCATGGTTATGGTTCAATACATGTGCCTAGTTTTGAGTTTCGGGGCCTATAGCATGCATTGTGTGCCGTGTTTACATGATTCGGGACCATTGTTTATCATGTTTCAGAGCTGTATCATATGTGTTTGTATGCCATATTGCATCCCTTGCCATGCTTTGGTAGAGTGGCATGTTATGCCTTAGGATCGGTCCTTGGCATTCGTGCGCGTTTGCATGCATTTCGGTTGTGTCATTTCCTATCGTATGGCCACGGATGTGAGTGTGGCTGAGGTCCACTCATGTTGGTGTAAGTCCATTGTGCATTATGTATGCCATTCCATTTTATAGCATTGCGTATGCTAGGTTATATGTTAGAGCATTGTATATGCCATGCTACATCGAGCATTGTGTATGCCATTTCATAGCATTACGTATGCTAGGTTGTATATTAGTCGCATTCATGCATGTCATGCATATTGCATTGTGTTTGGGATAGGAGTTAGCCCAAGCATGGGAAACGAGGGACGTTTCGTACTCCAAGTGAGTGACAGAACGTGTCTCAATTCCCGGTCACCGGCACTCCGGATTAACCATGATGGAGTCTCGGTCTTGTTGTGTTTTCACGTGCATTCATTTCATATTGAGTCGTGCAATTCGACTCCTCGGCCATCATGCATTGAGATGCGTGATTGATGGCACGAGGATCGAGGTGTGCATACATATGTGAAAATACTTTGCCATGCCCCCCTTTCTTGCTCTCTGTTGCAGCAAATCAGAAACCGGCAGTTTTTTGGAGCTTCGCGCAACATTCCGGGATTAATTGCAAACAGAGGCAAACCGGGGCATCGCAATGGATTTCCGCGTAAGGCAACTCAAGCATGCATCATTCGTCATTTGGAACAGAGCTGAGGCGGTCCATGGGCTTGCATGCTAATTTACTGCTTTCCTAGTTAATTTGTTAATTAATTAGGGTTTTTATTCGGACTGTATTATTTATTTGGGACTGTATTATTTATTCGGACCCTCCGAGCGAGGGCACAATTGTAATAAGTGTGCGTGTGTGTGATGTATGTCTTCCAACCCGACGTCTTTCTCCCTTTTATTTACCAGTTTATGATGGTTAGATTAGGGCATGTTTCAATTAGCATACAGTATGATAGCATGTTTGCATTCATTCATCTGTTTTGCATGCACCGGGCTCGGTGCATCATACTAACTGCATTGTATTTCAATTCTGAGTTGAATACTTGTTAGTTGTAGCATTTCACATGCCATCTTTAGAATAGCCGAGTCTATCTTAGTTGCATTTTTGCATGTGTTGCATTAGGCATTTCTGTATAGTTAGGATCATGCATGATTTCTAACATAGCTTCTGTTTTGGCTTGGAGTACTCGGTAAGTTTTTGTGCTTTAGCATCCTTGCATGCGTGTGAGTGACTGCCATGATAGCATGCTTGCCATGAGGCTATGTGCTTATGTGATATAACTGCCTGAATGCCTGTGGTTGAAGGTTGGATTATCTAAATTGGAATAATGCATTGACTGTGAGTTTTAAGCCCACTAGATAGTGGCAAAACCATGTTTTCTAAGCCCACCCGAGGGTGGCAAAATCTGCATTTTAAGCCTACTTGCGAGTAGCAAATCATTTTCAAAACAAACATGAAATGTTTCGTTCCAATTCAGGCGACCCAGTCTATACTTGTATGCTGTACGCATCACATAGTAAATCTAGGCTAATAACCGGAATAAGAACGCATAATGTTTTCAAAACTAGATATCATGGTTAGTAGAGGCCGATCCTTGATCGGGCGAGTGAGGGTGCTCACGAAGTGATCTTCCCCAATTGTACCCAAGTTCCCGAGCCGAGGCAACTTTGGTGATGACAGACACGTGGCCTTAGGCAACGAGTCAGGGTTTCCTAAATTTCTCAAAATAAAATATTTAGGTGGCGACTCTGTATCTGGAAAAGTAGTCTATGTTTGGCACTTCTTTACAAAAAAATCTGTTTTCAAAAACGATTTGCCGGATTTAGACTCTTTGGTTCAGATTAAGAACCGTGACAATTGAGTCCGAACTGTAGTGAGGCCCAAGGGCGCGTCTACAGTATTATAACGAGGATGACCTCCAGGTATGGAAAGATAGATGCCTGCAGAGGGACGACAAGATGAAGGGAATGGCGGACAAATTGGCGGACCTGCAAACGGTCATCAATTTCATGATGCAGAACAACGTTATGCAGCTATCGTTCCCGCTCTAAGATACACCGATTCCAGCGGCTAAGAAGGGTGCCCAGAAAAGGGGGCAGAAAATGGTTCCTGCAGTCCCTTAGCATGGCAAGATCAAGGGACATTCTCACCGGCCTTCGCGGGAGGTCGGGCATGGAGAATCCCAGAAAACACGTTGAACAAAAGAAACCTGCACCAAAGAACATCGGGATGTTCAGGGGAAGGAACTCTGTTTCAACACGACCAATGGAGGGAGGTCCAAAAGGACTCACAATGACACTGGAAGTAGTACACCAAAGAGGGCTGAAGAATGATGCTTGGGAGTTGGAATTTACAAGCTAAGGTTGGTTTAACACTTGTTGAAATTTTAAGAAAAATTTACAAGTTGAAGTTAAATCGAGGACATGTTTAACACTTGTTGAAATTTTAAAAATTTACAAGTTGAAGTTAAACCGAGGTCATGTTTAACACTTGTTGAAATTTTAAGAAAAATTTACAAATTGAAGTTAAACCGATGACATGTTTAACACTTGTTGAAATTTTAAAGATTTACAAGTTGAAGTTAAACCGAGGTCGTGTTTAACACTTGTTGAAATTTTAAAAATTTGCAAGTTGAAATTAAACCAAGGTCATGTTTAACACCTGTTGAAATTTAAATTTACAAGTTGAAGTTAAACTGATGATGTGTTTAACACTTATTGAAATTTAAATTTACAAGTTAAAGTTAAACCTAGGACGTGTTTAACACCTTTTGAAATTTTAAAAATTTACAAGTTGAAGTTAAACCGATGTCATAGTTAAACACTTGTTGAAATTTAAATTTACAAGTTGAAGTTAAACCGAGGATGTGTTTAACACTTGTTGAAATTTAAATTTACAAGTTGAAGTTAAACCGATGTCATGTTTAACACTTGTTGAAATTTTAAGAATAATTTATAAGCTGAAGTTAAACCAGGGTCATGATTAAATGAATGAATGATATAGGTTCCATCACCTCAAGATGCCGAGGTAATAGAACCTAGGGGGCAATTGTGGGGACATAATTTTTGAATGACAACACGTGGCTGAGGTGTCACGTGTCTTAGTCATGACACCGGCTAGGCCGAGGTTATCTGCGAAGAAATCGGAATTCGAGATAAGCGGATAAGGGACAAGAGTCCTAGAATAAGAGAGGACTTCAGTTTGGGAAAAGATAAAACTCTTAGAGAGTTTATCCCAATCCTACTAGGAGTCCAAGATTAGCAGTAATCTTAAATCCATTGAAGCTAGGCTTCTATTGGGACTAGATTTGTGTTGGCTATAAAAGAGAGGCACCCTCATGGGTCTAAGGTATGTCTTTTATGCTCTATTTAGTGAGTTAAGCACTATTGGTTATCTTTGAGAGATATTTTACTGACTTGATCATCAGAGTGCCCCCGGGTGGACAAACCACCGCGGGGTTCTTAGTTTTCTGTGACAGGTTATTTAGGCTTAATCTATTCTGCCGGTGCTCTCCAGCTGAGTGCTTGATTTGCAGTGTGGTCGAAAATCAACACACACAGTTATCATATTATGGATTATATATTTTCTCTTTGTGCTTTGGTCTACTCGTGACTTGAAGTCATTTTGTTTGTTTTCTTTCATTAGTAGGTAGAAAATGTTGGGCCAAAAGTTTGTAATTATTATCTCGGAATTAAACACGTCTTTTTTTTTTCTTTTTTTTTTTTGCATGGGATGCAACCTATACATTTATTAATAGGTCTCACCTCATATGAGAATGTTATAACTAATTTTGTGATTAAATTTTATGTACTTAGAATTTTTTTACTATTTTAATGGTAACTTACATAGTTAATTATTCAATTTGATATCATTTTTAGAGTTAATTACAGTAAGACTCCCTTAATTTTTACCAAAAATCCGCTTTATGAACTTCATATTGATCCATCAATTATAAAAATTATATAAATACACTCTTTCTAAAGGTTGTTTAAAGAGGCAGAAAAAGTGATAGAATTTTACACAATTATTCAATTTGAGATTTTTTTTAATATTTATAAATAACTTCTTAACAATTGGAAGAAAAAAAAAAAAAAAAAAAAAAAAAAAAAAAAAAAAAAAACACTATTAGGTAGATAATGGTGGCCTAAACTTGTGCAATGACCATTTTTGTCAAAGTCATTTGTTTTCCGTGAGGAGTTAGAATTATATGGATATTAATGACTTCGGTGCCTAACTCCAATGGAAATGCAAATGCAAATGCAATTTTACTAGACAAAATATCTAATAAAAGTACATAACCCAGGAGTTGGTCTGTTTTGGTTGTTGGTGCCAACCTAGGAGTTCTGTTATGTTTTTGCTAAGATCTGCTGTTTTCTGCTGCTGTATTGGTGTCTAAGATGTGTTCTGCTCATTGCTGCTGCTGTGTGAGGTTGGAATGCTGTTGTGAGGTTATCCTTGCTGTCTTGTTTTTGTTTGTCCCCTTTTCGGTTGGTTTCTCATCAACCTGTTGGCTTGAGCTAGCAGATGATTGTGTATTCTCCTTGGTGCCAACCTAGTTGGGATTAGGGTGGTTTGCGATGATGCTTTTGCTCTTGCCTCTCTTCTTTGTTGATGTATTCCATGATGTATTTTTGTTATGTTATCATCAATAAAGTGTCTTTTTTTGCTGATAAAAAAAAGTACACAAAAAAGTATTTTTATTAAGGATACTTACTAATAAGTCTTATAAAACTGGTCCAGACCACAATATATCTGTGGTTTAGGTGGTTGATCTGCTTTTATTGGTGTGATTGGGAATTACTTACTTGCAGTTGTGGTCTTATTAGATAATTTCTATTGGAAACATCCTAATGAGTTTGCAGAGGAACTTGTGAAGGATGCTGATCAGTATTAATGGGTTTAACCTGATAATAGCCGATTTGTTCTAAGACCATGAAGAAGATAAAGTTTTAGTTATAGAAGTTTCACCTGGTATTCATGTCTTATCAAATGCAAGCCTGGACTCACCTTGGCCTAAGGTAAGAATGCACACTGTACTTGTTGATCTATTTAATTAATTGCTGTGGCATGCACAATAGAGTTGGTGTTCTGCTAACTAGTGAGTACAGAATAGGAAGCTAAATGTTTGAAAGCTGATATGTATGAACTCTATGTAAAGTCCTACTGGGTGATGGATATATGTGTGTGTCATTTGCTAACTATGTGGACGGCTGTATTAGCTGTTGTTTGTATTTGGCTAATACATATTAGCCTCTAGCATTGGTTATTTCCCCCAGTTGGCTCATAGTATGGCATTACGTTGTTCAATTCCAAACTTTAAAAGAAACATTGAGAATATAAAATTGTGATGAATTTGTAGTGTGGATATTTTTTTTTTGATCGGCAAAGAAAAATTTCATTTAACAGCATGAAATTAAAAGTACAGGAAGATGAGACGCATCGAGAGAGATTCGGTAGTATAAAAATACCCCTACTACTGCTACTCGCGATCATACAACCAACCCCTAAGCCTCTCGATTTTTTTAAATAAAGTTAAGAAGAACTTAACTAAAAACTAAAATACATGAGTCCCCACAAAAGCAAACCACCAAAACACCCAAACCAAACAAGACTAACTAAACCAAAAAAAACCCAACCAGCAACCCAAAATTAAAAACCTAACAACACTCCCAAAGCTGCTGCCTACCAATCATCACCCTACACCTACTCTGCAACCCAGCCACGCCTAGCACCTAAGCTGCTCCAACACCCACCTGCAGCACTCCACCGCCAAGCCCACCTGCTACAACTCCATGGCTGGACATCTCATGGCTGGACAACACCTCTGCTGCCACAATGCCGAAGCTCCATTCCTGACACAAACTAATACAAACTCGTTACAAGCTCCCCCACAGCACTCCTTGCAAGCTCCCCCTCAGGACCCCAACTCTGCTGCAACACCCAAACACCTGCTACAACTCCATGGCTGTACATCTCAAGGCTGGACAACACCTCTGCTGCCGCAATGCCGAAGCTCCATTCCTGACAGAAAACTAATACAAACTCGAAGCAAGCTCCCAAAACACCCACCACCCAACTCTGCTGCAACACCCAAAACACCCACCACCCACACCGGCCGAGACGACCCCTAAGCCTCCACACCCGTGAACACACCTACAGAACTCCACCCAAAGCCAACAGGACAACTGCCAAACTCCCCACACCCACCGAACAACCGATCACCCACTGGGATCCCTCCAAACAAACGGAAGAATTACACCCCTCAAACTCTCACGAGGAAGAGCGCTCGAATGAAAATCGGAAAGAGCTGAAAACGCCTACGAACCGGAAAGCACCCCTCAAGCTCCACTCGCCAAAAGCGCACGAATGCAAAACCTGGACTCCCCTGATGAAACAGCTAAACCGGCAAGGTTGAAACACAAGAAGACACCCAAAAGCAAGCCAGAGCAGCCCCTGAAAACAGCAAAAAAAACACACCTGGGTGGGAAATGGAAGACTCAAGTTTATTGAAAGAGAAAGCTAACAAGACAGCTGCCAAAACGAGTTCAGCCAGCCGACCGCCATCGCCAAAGGCGGCGGCCGGCCAGCCCAAAGAAGAGGCCGGGGGAAGGAGGTTTTTTTTTTTTAGAGAGAGAAGTTAGAGAGAAGGGAGAGACTAGTGCCTCTTTCTTTGCTTCCTTATTTTTTTGTAGTGTGGATATTTTGATTGCATAAGCATGTGGCCTATAAATGGATTTGAATGTTATGGCTTCATTCACTCATTTTGGGTGAGTGGTAAAGATCTCAAATTCAAATGGGTTAGTGATTAGCAATTATCTAGTTTAAGTCCATACTCACCAAAAAGAAACCAACAAGAAAGATGGTGTTCATACTTACCCAAATTAGGAAGATACTTACCCAAAATTAGGAAGAGAGAGAAAAAAAGAAAAAAAGAGAAGATGATGTTCATGATCCTAGAAAGAATGGACTATGACCTTCACCGAACTTTGATGCAGAATAACGGCATCTCCTATAGAAGCTGGTAATGAGTTCAATGAGTGTATATGGAAAATAAAGCAAATACTGCAGAATAACGACATCTCCTATCAAGTTTCCTGCCTGCTCTATTACTGCAAAAAGACACATTGATTCAAGTACAACAATTTTAGATGTTCATGGCGTGGTATACTTTTATTTATTTTACTTACTCATCTAGATATCATTATAAAGCAAATACTGCAGAGCTTGGCTTCATAGGAATATATCATATTCTATTCTTGCTCTTTCATACTCTTTGTTGTTCGGGGTTTTAAGCACCTGACTAAATCTGCACGAGAAGTTATTATGCTGCTGTAGAAGATTGATAATGACAACTATCCTGAGGTATGATTCAGAAATTTGTTGTGCTTAGAATCGTCTCACCAAGATACACACCTGCCATCTTTACGCTGTTGTTCATTTGAATTTTGAATTGTATATATCCCCTTGAAAGATGGATCACTTTTGGAATTACAATTCTGCAGACACTTGGTCGTATGTTTATTATAGATGCTGGTTCTGGCTTTAGGCTTCTCTAGAACACAGTGAAGGGTTTCCTTGATTCCAAAACAGCTTCGAAGATTCATGTACGTTAAAAGAGTTGACTTTTATTTATTGAAAGTGTACACATCATAACAGAATCATATGTTGGATCAATTATTTTTCATTTTTTTCTCAGGTTCTTAGCAGCAAATTCCAAAGTAAATTGCTTGAGATAATTGATGATAGGTAAATAATTAGAATTTTCAGGATTTAAATAGCGCAGAATCATGATTGATGGTGGAGGACCAAAATAAGATGATTGCAACTAGGCATGCTTGATTAGCAAATTGCATGTAGTCGATTCTAAAAATAAATTATTTAATTTACTGTTGACATGAATTACCAAAAGTTGGCCATCCATGAGTAGATCCATATGTTTGGTTCATAAAATAATTTTTCTGACAAATTTACTTTAGAAGAGACCAAAGGCAAGTGACACTATTTATTTTGTTTCAGTCTTTTGACCAAGAGAAAACAATTTGAAAAAAAAGAAAAAAAGAAAAAAAAATCTATAACGGCGTTTTTACAAACACCACTACAGTGCCAACGGTAATATTTTTAAAATAGGAAAAAATCTATCATGGCGTTTTTAAAACGTCACTAAATACTGGATGACGTCATTTTATTGTTATTTACAACATTTAGTGGCGTTTTTAAAAACGCCGCCTATGCTAATATAACGACGTTTTCCAAATGCCATAAAGTTATAGCGACGGCCGCGTTGTCAGCGTTTGGTATAAACATCACAAAAAGTATTAGTGACATTTTAAGTACCTATAGTGGCGTTTTTTAAATGCCGCTAAAAGTAATTTTTTCAGCAGTGATACCAAATTGTGGTGGTATAACTTGGAGCCTATTATGGAGGATATATTATCCACTAGGCATTGATGGTTTTAAGTTCATTCATTACTTTGGTCCCTAAGAAGGAGAATCCTATGGGTTTGGCTGATTACAGACCTATCAGTTTGGTTGGGTCATTGTATAAAATCCTTAATAAGGTTTTATCCTCAAGGTTGAAGGCAGTCATCCCTCAGATCATTAGTGAGAATCAATCAGCATTTATTGGAGGAAGGAACATTCTAGATGGTGTGTTGGTAGCTAATGAGGTTGTAGATAGTTGGAAGAAATCTAGGAAGAGAGGTTTGATCTTAAAGCTTGATTTTGAGAAAGCTTATGACACACTGAATTGGGAGTTTCTGTTCTCAATGAAGAAAAATTTTGGGTTTGGAGGAAAATGGGTGAAGTGGATTAGGGTGTGTATTACTTCTGTGAGATTATCTGTGCTTGTCAATGGAGCTCCTATTGAGGAATTTAGTCCATAAAGAGGACTTAGACAAGGGGATTCTGTAATAACCCCGACTTGTAATTAGCTACTAATCAGTGATTAAAGATGCTAATTGAGTGGATCAAATGAATTATGGGATTAATATGTAGATTGCATGATATTTAGCCTTCAATCTGTTACTTATAGAATATCTGTTTGGAATTCCACTTTAATATGTAAATTGAAAGCCTTATCGGCATCCGAAACCGAAATTGACTACACCGATATGTTATTTAAAATTTTTAGAACCATATGGCAAGTTTTATTAAAAATTGATTCAGAACGATTAATTAAGTCATGTTTGGTTAGCCTAATATTCTAATTAATGTGTTTTAGCACCATAAATATATATATGAGCCTTAACTCATTTTTGAGCTCAATTCTTTGCTCCTCTTAGTGCAAAAATCTGAGGTTTTCTTTTAGAGAGAGAGTGTGTGCAATTCTAGAGAGAGAGAGAGAGATGAAGGAATTGAAGGAGAATTGAAGACCTTGGCTTAGATTCATTAAAACTAAGCTAGAGCTAGATTAATTCAAGACTATAGGTATGAATTCAACCCCTACATTATGAATCTAAGTTATCAACATGAAGATTATGTGTTTAAGGGTGTGTATTGAGCTTAGAAGGAAGATTTGAGTGGCAATTCATGCATGCATGTACATTTTCTTACAAATTGAGCATGATTTCCATGAATCCTCTCTTGCATGTTTGAAAGTCATCTTCATTTGGGGAAATCATCAAGTTTCAAGTTGTTTTGTGGTGTTTGATCATGTTTTGAGAAGTTTGATACAAGAAAAATTCATGCATGTTGTGTTCATAAACATTCTTGAAATTTAAGTTGAAATTGGGAACTTTTGGCAAACCCTTGGGCCAAGATTTTATGAAATGATCCTAAATTCTTCATGTTTTACAAGTTTACTATGTTGTCTCTAGTTTTGGGGCCCAAGAGATGTGTTTTGGATGGTTGAATTCGAGTTTTGAGCTTGGGAGGTCAATCTGGATTTTCCAGAAATTTGACCCACGCTCGAGCGGGGACTTTCATGCTCGAGCGTGAACCCTGAATTCATGCACCATGCTCGAGCGTGGGTCGAGCGCCCGTCGAGCGTGAAAATCTTGCATCCAGTATTTTTTAGAGTTTACAGTCCGCTCGAGCGGGGAAAGACACGCTCGAGCGGAGCTTCATTGTCTGCATGTCCGCTCGAGCAGGGAAACCCACGCTCGAGCGTAGACCTCATTGTCAGAAAATTTGACTAAGTGTTCCAATTCATGTTTTGGCATCCTTATTGCATCTTAGGTATTCCTAAGACCTAATTAAGCTTTGATAATGAGGTTAAGGATTAGAAACACACTAAGAAAAGAATGTACTAAGTTCCGAGACTGCAAGTGTGTGTGTTTTAGGCAATGTGATAAGAAAGAATAAGAACCAATGTATTGAAAGCTAAGCCTTGATGGCCCCTTGAATGTGTAATGATAAGACATGCTTGTGTTATGTATTTTGTGGTTGTAGGTCAAGACTTGAGGGTTGACTAACCATTACAGGAAACCACTGTGAGTAACGTTATTGTAAAGATACGTTCATATGAATTACGTTCCAAATGAAATATGATAAGTTCTGATTTCTGAAATGATATCTATTTTCGTGAACGAATATTCCATGTTTGAAATCTATTATGGCATCCATAGATAGTCCCAAGTCATGGGGGACGGCATGAAAATGCGGATCCATGACATACATGTGATTACGAGATCTCGTTAGCCACTTCATTGTGGTGATATGTGTTTAATCGGTATCTGGAATCGATTACTCTAGTCGGAAGACGTTCTGTGATGTGTTCTATGGGATGTACCATTATTATGTTATGATATGAGGATGATTATGCTATGATCCGTTTTCCGTTTATATGTTCGGATTTCGTTCACTAACCCCTTTACCTTAATGTTATTCACTGGGCTTTAGCTCACTGTTTGTATATATATATATATATATGTATAGGTGAGCATTCTGGATTTCGAGTTTGAAGGCTTTTGCCTGGATCTGTGTTCCGTTGTCAGCCAACCATTGTGCCTCACGTAAAGGTTCCCGAAGCGTCCTGTGTT
The DNA here is from genome assembly GCA_036172215.1 of Camellia granthamiana. Classification (NCBI taxonomy): domain Eukaryota; kingdom Viridiplantae; phylum Streptophyta; class Magnoliopsida; order Ericales; family Theaceae; genus Camellia; species Camellia granthamiana. Next base: position 14,433 of record JAXFYN010000290.1, on the reverse strand, counting down.
TAAGTTCTGTGGTTTCTGTTTATATAAGACTTGGTTTGATGTCGTTGGCTGTACTTAAAATACTGTAATGTGTGTGGGTATAATGTATGGTTGACTACCGGTTATGTACATAAAGTTTTAAATATTCTGTTTCATGTAAGTCAGCACAGCTAATTGGACAATTTTAATTATGTATTTGCTTCCGCTAGCCCCTTAATCTTGTTAATCTGTTCAGAGGCCTTCTGTAATCCAAGGATTACTGGCCGGTTATGATGCTAAACCTATAGGGGCGGGTTTGGGTCGTGACAGAGTGGTATCAGAGCACGAGTTATACCGCACACATGTGTCCATATGAGCTATAGGATGTATTAGAAATGAAATAAGGATATTGCATCATCATGTTTAAGTATGTGAACTACTATGAGCACATCCTTATTGAAAATGAATTGAAATGAAACCTTTGTGTATGATCAAAGAAGTTAAGTGGAATAACATGTAATGTTAATTTCAATACCGAATGTGGAATCTATGTGAACATGAACGTATGAAAGTAAGGGATCACGTGACTGTATCTGAATTGAAATGAAAGTATAAACGCGTCTGATATGAAATGAAATGTGAGAACAGTGAGAACTTTCTTTATAATAATAAGTAACCTGTTTGTGTGTAGCCAATGGAAAGGACAAGGAATGTAGACGAATCTGAATCTTCTGACGCTAGAATTAGCCGGTTAGAAAGAATGGTTGAAACCTTAACCGAAAATCTGAAACAACAGCAACAAGGGCAAATACATGTACCTGAACTACCTAATTATGATATGGTAACACTGACACAGAAATACAATAAGATGAAACCACCGGAATTTCAGGGGGGTATTGAACCGTTGAAAGCTGAGGCTTGGGTCTTAGAAACTGAGAAAATATTTGAGGTATTTCCGTGTACTGAGGCACAGAAAGTTTTGTTGGCAACATTCACGCTCAAAGAGGAGGCTAGGAGATAGTGGATGTTAGTATGAAATGATAATGAGGGTGTGACATGGGATAGATTTAAAGAAATTTTCTTCGAAAAATATTTTCCCCAATGCATTCGGGATAGGAAGGTATCCGAATTTGAACAACTAAAACAAGGCAATATGACTGTGGCTGAATATGAAACAAAATTTACTGAGTTAGCCCGTTATGCACCCCACATGATAGACACTGACTATAAAAAGGCTAGAAAATTTGAAGGTGGGCTTGACTTAGATGTGTTTGATCGAGTTGGCGTCTTAAAATTGCCAAAATACGTGGATGTTCTTGATAGGGCCTTAATGTCCGAGGAAAACATAGCAGCCTTGAAAATATCAAAATCAACATCATCAACTGAATCAGAAAGAGCGAAACAGAAGGTTGAAATGAGTAGTAATTCAATAACTTCTGCGAATGAAAAATTTAGGGCGAAAACTGTGAACAAAGAAAGCCAGGGAAGCAATGTGAACAATGGTATACCTAGTTGTAAAGAATGTGGGAAACAACATTGGGGCATTTGTCGCCGCCTGTCAAGGGCTTGTTTTAGATGTGGTCAGAGAGGGCACTTGGCTAAATCTTGCCCGCGAACTCATCCGAACAACACTAGGCCTAATGCTAGTACGACTGGTTTTGTTCCTACACCCTAGTTCCAGAAAATGCTCGAAACACTAAAACAACTGACGCAAGTATTCCTTGAACTATGTGCAATTGTTTATACGGGAATTTGTGTGGGAGTGTACATTCCTTAACTTGATATAGATTGTGGACATGTTAATTGGACCAATTGAATTATTAGAATTATGAACCCCTAGTTATTGACTGCCTCGAAAACTTGCTAATTTTATGTGAGATGCCCAAAGCCCTATAACAAATTACCTAAGCTTTGGGAATTGTTGAGACTTATGGACAACGAGAACTTGCTGGGTTAAATCCTTGTACCGTACTGCAAAATTTAATATGAACTATTAGGTATGACCTTTGAACTATGCTAGAACTATTGAACATGGGAACACATCATGATTGACCATAGTTTGGGAAATTTGTACGACCATGACTTGAACTGAACTGTTATATATTGACTGACATCATCGAATGAGTAGACCCGTGATCTCGAATTATATACATGAATCGGCCACGTACAAAAATTTTGAAATTGAGAACCTATGTCAGTTTGGAAGAACGAACTTTTGCTTATGAATTGTGAATGAATGCCTAAATGATAATTGATTTTGGACTCATACCTGTCTGTATGTTTCCATGCTTGTAATACTATTAGAATTGATGGGATTGAACCGTGGTTAATGAACACTTAGAGACTTACTGGTTGATATGAACTATCGTGACTGACCTGTTGAACTATGCTCGAACTCTTAAATATGGAGACACACTATTATTGACTGGATATGGAACATGTTTGGACTTACATATGCCTATACCTTTGCGTGGGATGTTAATTAATCGAACTCGACACACTTTTTGTGTCCGCTGCATTTGTATCTAGACTGAGTAGACTTATGACTTGTTGCCTTAACTATTGTATCTGGGGAAACTGTTTTGTGTTCATCTGTACATAGACCTCGTGAATCTGCATTGGGAAGGTTATTAGACTCTGGACATGTATATATATGACTATACCGTTTCCCAGAATGATTGATATGATTATTTGTTGATAAGCTGACCGTTGGGACCATGACTCTGGGAAATTGTTATATTGACTGTGATGCTTACTTCTTGATATGAACAATGACATACCTGTGCACCCACATGTGAACTTACTTGGAGAATGTAACATTGTATATGACCTGAACTCTTCGATATGAACTATTATGATATGTGACTTCGATGTGAATTTGAGACTTGATGAACTTAGAACAATTGTGAAACTACTGACTATGCACCTAAGCGAGCGGAGTACGAACTATAGAACCAAATGTGCTTCGCTTGAAAATGATGAGGATAGAACTTTTACCTAATTTAATCCGATAGAACTATGGTTTGATGAGACCTTTGTTTACTTGAGAGAACTTCTGTGTGATGACTCACGCTTTGAACTTTTGTTTAATATGACTGGGGTAGAACTTTCATCTGATATGACCCGGTAGAACTTTCATTGATTTGATCTGAGGAGACTTTATTGAGAACTATTACCTGATCTGTTTATGTTATGGGGGCTTGTGAATTGCTTTTGATTGAATGACAGGGCTGTGTTGCTAAGGGAACTAACTGAATAAAAAAATTTTTTTTTGAATCAATTTCGAACACTTACGAAGAATGTGAATCGTCAACAGCAGACTATGTGATTACGAATAGCTTCTTACCATATGCTTGTAACCGATTGAGAAAACACGTGAACGAGATTATGAAATTTGGTAACTGGTGCTTGGAGAATATGGGAATACCGTATACATGACACGTGGTTAATTACTCCGGTATTACCGTTACTACCATGATCTTGTTTAACTGAGAGAATGATTGCTTTTGTGTTACTGTACTTCAAAACTGATGGAAATTATTGACAGCAGACTGGTTCGATTATAAACTCTGACTACCTGGGAGGATACGCAATCAGTGTGGCTGCTTCTGTATTGACACATAGTACGATTGAATCTGTGGAATCTGAGGTTGATGAATAGTATATGAATGATTACTTCAAAATTTCATTTTCTGCTATGGGCTTAATGTACGAAATTGCCTTGTATTTCTGCTATACTTTGGATGACCTAGACTAACTGTAATGGATTACCGAATTGAAAACCAAGTTGAACAAAGACCGGATGAATGACTCGGAAATGAATAAATCAAATCTCTGTAACTTAACGGGGGAAATTACTTATGAAAATGGAAACAGTGTGAATCTATGACCCCGATAAGTACTTGATATAAGTAATGTGAATAATAACGTAGTAAAGTTGTGTTCAACTGTATTTGTTTTCTGTGTGTCCAACGGGGATCTGTTTTCTGAAATATTATGTGTTGTGCAATGAATAATTGTCCAATCTCTGATATGTATTTGTGTGACTCTTGGTATTATGTGATATCTGTGGCTGTTACCCGGTACCGAAGGTTCCTTTATGGAACTTATATATGTCTGCACTCTGTTACCCGTACCGGAGGCCCCGTCAGGGGGGCTCACCTTATCTGTTCTCTGTTCCCGAATTCGGAGGTTCCTTTATGGAACTGGTTATTCATAACCATCACGTGTCTGCATCTGTTCTGTATCTGCTATGTCTGCATCTGTTCTGTATCTGCTCTGTTAGTGCTAATGAATGCACCACGTATGCTTAAGTAAGAATTGTGACATCTGTGTATGATCTGGATAAGAATATGAACATGAACATGTATCTGAATCTGTTCTGGACTAAAGTCTGAATGCGTATAAGACTCTGTTTTGAAATGAACCCTGAGCGTGAGCATGTTTATGATTATGGTTATGCTTCTGTTTTGTAAAGAGTTAAAGTTACATTTATGATAGGCATCATTTCTGTTGACATACGTTAACTCAAGTTTGGAGGACCAAACTTTTTAAGGTGGGGAGACTGTAATAACCCCGACCCGTAATTAGCTACTAATTAGTGATTAAAGATGCTAATTGAGTGGATCAAATGAATTATGGGATTAATATGTAGATTGCATGATATTTGGCCTTCTATCTGTTACTTATAAAATATCTGTTTGGAATTCCACTTTAATATGTAAATTGAAAGCCTTATCGGCATCCGAAACCGAAATTGATTACACCGATATGTTATTTAAAATTTTTAGAACCATATGGCAAGTTTTATATAAAATTGATTCAGAACGATTAATTAAGTCATGTTTGGTTAGCCGAATATTCTAATTAATGTGTTTTAGCACCATAAATATATATATGAGCCTTAACTCATTTTTGAGCTCAATTCTTTGCTCCTCTTAGTGCAAAAATCTGAGGTTTTCTTTTAGAGAGAGAGTGTGTGCAATTCTAGAGAGAGAGAGATGAAGGAATTGAAGGAGAATTGAAGACCTTGGCTTAGATTCATCAAAACTAAGCTAGAGCTAGATTAATTCAAGACTATAGGTATGAATTCAACCCCTACATTATGAATCTAAGTTATCAACATGAAGATTATGTGTTTAAGGGTGTGTATTGAGCTTAGAAGGAAGATTTGAGTGGCAATTCATGCATGCATGTACATTTTCTTACAAATTGAGCATGATTTCCATGAATCCTCTCTTACATGTTTGAAATTCATCTTCATTTGGGGAAATCATCAAGTTTCAAGTTGTTTTGTGGTGTTTGATCATGTTTTGAGAAGTTTGATACAAGAAAAATTCATGCATGTTGTGTTCATAAACATTCTTGAAATTTAAGTTGAAATTGGGAACTTTTGGCAAACCCTTGGGCCAAGATTTTATGAAATGATCCTAAATTCTTCATGTTTTACAAGTTTACTATGTTGTCTCTAGTTTTGGGGCCCAAGAGATGTGTTTTGGATGGTTGAATTCAAGTTTTGAGCTTGGGAGGTCAATTTGGATTTTCCAGAAATTTGACCCACGCTCGAGCGGGGACTTTCATGCTCGAACGTGAACCCTGAATTCATGCACCACGCTCAAGCGTGGGTCGAGCGCCCGTCGAGCGTGAAAATCTTACATCCAGTACTTTTTAGAGTTACAGTCTGCTCGAGCGGGGAAAGACACGCTCGAGCGGAGCTTCATTGTCTGCATGTCCACTTGAGCGGGGAAACCCACGCTCGAGCGTAGACCTCACTTTCAAAAAATTTGACTAAGTGTTCCAATTCATGTTTTGGCATCCTCATTGCATCTTAGGCAATCCTAAGACCTAATTAAGCTTTGATAATGAGGTTAAGGATTAGAAACACACTAAGAAAAGAATGTATTAAGTTCCAAGACTGCAAGTGTGTGTGTTTTAGGCAATGTGATAAGAAAGAATAAGAACCAATGTATTGAAAGCTAAGCCTTGATGGCCCCTTGAATGTGTAATGATAAGACATGCTTGTGTTATGTATTTTGTGGTTGTAGGTCAAGACTCGAGGGTTGACTGACCATTGCAAGAAACCACTGTGAGTAACGTTATTGTAAAGATACGTTCATATGAATTACGTTCCAAATGAAATATGATAAGTTCTGATTTCTGAAATGATATCTGTTTTCGTGAACAAATATTCCATGTTTGAAATCTATTATGGCATCCATAAATAGTCCCAAGTCATGAGGGACGGCATGAAAATGCGGGTCCATGACATACATGTGATTACGAGATCTCGTTAGCCACTTCATTGTGGTGATATGTGTTTAATCGGTATCTGGAATCGATTACTCTAGTCGGAAGACGTTCTGTGATGTGTTCTATGGGATGTACCATTATTATGTTCTGATATGAGGATGATTATGCTATGATCCGTTTTCCGTTTATAATATGTTCGAATTTCGTTCACTAACCCCTTTACCTTAATGTTATTCACTGGGCTTTAGCTCACTGTTTGTGTATATATATATATATATGTATAGGTGAGCATTTTGGAATTCGAGTCTGAAGGCTTTTGCCTGGATCTGCGTTCCGTTGTCAGCCAACCATTGTGCCTCACGTGGAGGTTGCCGAAGTGTCCTGTGTTTAAGTTCTGTGGTTTCTGTTTATATAAGACTTGATTTGATGTCGTTGGCTGTACTTAAAATACTGTAATGTGTGTGGGTATAATGTATGGTTGACTACCGGTTATGTACATAAAGTTTTAAATATTCTGTTTCATGTAAGCCAGCACAGCTCATTGGACAATTTTAATTATGTATTTGCTTCCGCTAGCCCCTTAATCTTGTTAATCTGTTCAGAGGCCTTCGATAATCCAAGGATTACTGGCCGGTTACGATGTTAAACCTATAGGGGCGGGTTTGGGTCGTGACAGATTCCCTTTCCCCTTTCTTGTTTAATATAGCTACAGAGGGGTTGAGCATTTTAATGTCAAGAGCTTTGGATTTGGGGCTAATAAAATGAGTGAAGATTAGCTCAGGTGGGGTGGATCTTATGCACCTTCAGTTTGCAGATGATTCACTAATACTGTGTGAAGCCAATGTTTGGGAAGTGCGAAATCTTAAGAAGATTCTGAGGTGCTTTGAGATGCTATCAGGTCTGAAGATAAACTACCACAAAAGTATAGTTAGTGGAGTGTGTGTTCTAGATGAGGAGATGTTTGAGTTTGCTTCAGTGTTAAATTGTAAAGTAAGAACTCTGCCATTTCAGTACCTTGGACTCCCTTTGGGTGCTAACCCAAGTAGAAAAGCAACATGGAGACCTATATTGGACAAGTTTAGAAGCAAATTAGCAGGCTGAAAAAGGAAATTACTTTTATTTGTTGGGAGACTTACTTTAGTTAAATTTGTTCTGTCCTCTCTGCCCATTTACTATTTGTCATTGTATAAATTGCCTCAAGGGGTAGCCAGAGACCTGGACAAGATTCAGGCTTCTTTCCTCTGGGGTGGATCTGAATTGAAGAGGAAGGTGCACTTAGTAAAATGGAAGGAAGTAGCTAAACCAGTGGAGCAAGAGGGTTTGGGGGTTAGGAGAGTTAAGAAGGTTAATGATTGCCTTTTATTGAAATGGAGATGGAGGTTTGGGGTTGAGAACAAAACTTTGTGGAGGAGAGTCATTTGTAGTAAATATAGGTTAAAGAAGGGGAGTTGCAGCCCTCCTGTTAGCCCTATTAGCAGGTTTTCTAAAATGTGGAAGGACATATTATCAGGATTTGAATAGAGTGGCAGTCTGGTGGAGTTCTTTCTGAATAACTGTAAGGTGAAAGTGGGGAATGGCCATAGAGTTAAGATTTGGGTGGATAAATGGTGTGACAACTTATGTCTCAAAGATGAATTCCCACTCTTGTATAGGTTGGCAGGTGAAAAGGGTGAGACTCTAGCTGCTATGCTGGAAAGGAAGGAGGATGCTGGTGAGTGGGTGTTCCAGTTTAGAAGGGAATTGTATGATTGGGAAAGTATGGATGCAATCAGATTGAAAAACTAGCTAGAGGCAGGCTCCATTATTAGGAACTCTGAAGAAGATACACTAGTTTGGATTGCTTAAAAAATAGGGAGTTTTTCAGTTAAACCAGTGTATAGATTTATAGCAGATGGTTTTGGCAGCTTCAGTCCAATTAGTAAAAGGATTTGGGTAAAACACATTCCACCTAGAGTTCAATTTTTTGGATGGCTTGCTTGGAAAGGAAAATTAAAGACTACAGAGTTTCTTACCAGGATTGGTGTACTGCATGCTAATGCATCCTCCGTATGCTGCCTGTGCAAATTTGGGCTTGAGTCACTTAACCATGTGTTATTGTCATGCCAAGTGTCTTGGAGTGTGTGGTCTGTAATGCTAAAGTGGTGGGATGTCCAAGGTGTTTTGCTAGATTTAGTGGAGGCTGTAATTGACTGGTGGGCAGGGGTGAGGTTTAGGAAAAATGTGAGGATGATGTGGAAAGCTCTTCCTATGGTTGTTATGTGGTCTCTATGGAACCATCGCAATGAGTGCTTATTTCGAGATGTTGCCCCAAGTGGGGAGGGTGTTTCTGATCTGATTAAGGTTAGAATGACTGTTTGGTTTAAGGAGGTATTTAAGGATTGTAGGTTCTCTGTGCATGATTTCATTTTCAATTTGGAGCACATTAGATTTGGCTTGGGAGGTGGATCCAGGGGTTTTTCATGATGCTACTTAGTGAGCGTGGGTTGGTTGATATCTCTGTGATCATCAAGAGTGTGTTGTGGTTTGGTGGTGGAGTCTGATTTGATGATGTGGTCTGGTGCAAGTTTGAAGTAAGTCTGTAGTGGTGTTTTAGCTGCAGGAAGAGTGTGCTGGTGAGGGCAGTGATGTAGGTGTGTAGAATTAGGGGTGGTGGTTGCTACTGTGCTATTAATCTGCTTCATCTGAGTTGATCTGTTAATCTACTTCAACTGATCTGTTAATCTGGTTCAACTGATCTGGTTCAACTGATTTGTTAATCTACTTCAACTAATCTGCTCTGTTAGTCTGCTTCATCTGGTCTGTTAATTTGCTTCAACGGATCTGATGCTAGTCTGAGGTGATGCTTCAACTTAGGAGATGCTTGCTTCTGGTCTGTTTTTGTGTGCAGTCTGAGATGGGCTTTGCCTTTTGATCCGGAGATGTATTATGTTGGTTGTTCTGATCTCTTAGTATACTCTGCTGATCTGTTAGCTTGTTTGAGTTTGTTCTGATCTGCTAGTCTGCTCTGCTGATCTGTCTTGTTGATTTTGGTAGAAGCTGGTAGACTTTAGCTTTTGGTGTGTTTCATTCTGCTGTGATGGACAATATGCTCCTATTCAAGTCCCATGCAGTAACAGGAGAATGTATGGTTGCTTTATGCTGGGTGTATTCATTATCAGAGGACAATGTCCTCCTATCTTCAAAGAGGTGTTGTTGGGAGCTTTTGGTTTCTGTGCAAAGATGTCTTCGGGGCTGCATAGTCTTGGTTTTATTTGATTCGTTCTGTAGATTTTTTTCTACTCTTTTTGTCGGTTTAGTCTTGTTTTTCTTGCTTTTCTCTGTTTGTTGGTTTCTTACCAACTAGGAGGTTGGAGCTTGTTCTAGCTCCAAGCTCCTCTTTATTGATGTCTTCCATTGTACTTTGTACGTGCTTCATTAATAAAGTTTTCTTTGCCGATAAAAAAAAAAAAATTTAATAACTATGACTAGTGCCTTGTAAAGAAACAGGATAGTTTGAAGCTGGAGAAATGAAGGTTGCCATTGAATTGGTTAAGTTGAGAATTGTCTCATTTTTTATTTTTGAGCTAAGCGACCTTCTAATTATGTGTTAAAATTTTCACATGACATTGAATACATGTAAATCGGATGCTTTTGTGAAGCGAACTCCCACATTGCCTAGGAACAAAAAAAAATAAAAATAAAATGTGTAGTAGTAGATAAGCTTGAGGGCACCCCACCCAAAGAGCTAACTTATTGGGTTGAGTTTTATCCAAGACCTTGTAACGTGATAATAGAGCCAGAGTACCTAGGGAGGTAGGATGTATGTCCTTGGTCTGCATGCAAACTTCTCCGATGATTACCATGTTACACAGTGTTAGGTAGAACTCAACCCCAAAATCTAGCTATTGAGGTGATGATGCCCTCAAGCTTATACTGCACGCTACCTTTGTACTCGGACAATGTGGGACTTCGCTTGATAGCTTTGTCCATCCAACCAAATTCTAGTCATATCTCTTTGTTAACAGCAATCAATGGACATATCACATGTTTCTTGATGGCATGGAGGACTTTGGACTTACCACTGTTCATGATTGGTGAATGCATATGAAGTCACTAACTTATGAGAAGAGTTCTTGCTTGTGGAAAAAAATTGTAAATATGTGCAAAGAAACTGATGTATTTCTTGAAAACTTTAATGAGTGAAAAGAGTTTTGTATGATATGTCCAAGGGTAAAAAAGGTAAAGCGGTGACGGTTGAATGGGTTAGGATCAAATGTGAAGGGATATCAGAAAGAGAGGAAGGAAGAGGAGAGGGAGATCGGAGTAACTTTTTATATAATGATAATGTTTACATAATTTTATAAATTTAATCTCAACTAACTAATACTTTTACATTAGGGAAAATGCATCAAACCCCTAGTGGGGGGTGACCCCCAGGACCCCCAGCGGGGTTTGATTGGCCAAAAACATTATTTTATTTATTTATTTTTTCCAAGTCTTGCGCAGCTTCCACGTGGGGCTGGGGGTGCTGGGGGTGCCCCCCACTGGGGGTCCCCAGCATGGCTGATTACATTAGTGCATAAATAAAATATAATTTATTTTTACAGCATAATGCAACCATATTAATAATTTTATCAGTTAATTTCACAATATTCATAATTTCATTCAACTTAAGTCAACAAGCCTTTGTTGTTTCTAAAGGCACCCTATTTTAATATTTGGACACCTCATTTTTAACATTTTCTTATTACAATTCTAACCCAAACTAAAATGAATAAAAGGGACACAAATTACCACTTGTTTAGACGCCTACCAGTCCATCTTCGACCACACCACTATTCCGGTCACTTCCTTCACCTCTAGTCACCACCTCTTTTATTTTTTTGGGGGGTGAATAAGTCACCACCTCAATGCTTCTCGTCTCTCCATTTGCCACCATTCGACCTAGCATAATTTTGATCAATCAAGAGGCTTCCCTTGCCCCATTTTAAGGAAAAAAACACCATGCAAGGGCGAAATTAGTAATTTTATCGACAAGGGACAATGTATATATATAAAAAAATATAAAATTAATTTTGTTACACTGCTAATTGAACATAATTTCATATATAAGAATTGCAAAATAAGTATTTTTCAAGAAAGCTAAATAAATTTAACTATATTTTTTTTTTTTTCAATTTTTGATTGATTAGGTCTCAATATATAATCGGTTAAACTATCGTTTTAAATTATTTTATTGATTGATATAATCTAAAATATAAAAAGTGAAAAATGATTAAGTCTCCTAAAACACAATGCTTAAATTTATATTTAATGACGTTGAATGTTATATGTTAGTTGATATTTAGAAATTAATCAACTAAAACCTAACCCTTGTCATGTCAGTGTGAATAAATAATTTAGGGGTAAAGTTTTAGATTCTCTAGTATTATTACTCACTAAAAATGTATACACATCATTTAATTTTTAAAATTAAAAAAATAAGTGACATGTAACTCTTATATTAATAAAATCAACTCAATAAAATTGATACTATTATTTAAAATGTGAAATAATTATAGATAATTTCATTATACATTATGAAATACTAATGAAATAGAAAATTAATAAAATAATTTTTATAAAATTAAGATATCAATCCATTATATATGTTATAAATACTCATAAATATAGAATTAATAACAAATCATAAAAAATTAAAGGGGTACATTGTTCTGCCATTGCCATCATGTGGCCATATTCTTAGTCAATCACAAATCACAATATCCCTAATTGTTCCCATGAATAATGCTTGGGATCCCCTTTTGGGGGTCACCCCCTCACCTCCTTTGCCACGTGGCGGGGGGTGATTGGAGGAGCAGGAAAAAAAAGAAAAAGAAAAAGTAACCAATGAGAGAGAGGGGGGGTCAAAGGGGGTGGGGGGAAAAGGGGGGATGAATCATTGTTGTTGTTCCCTAATCACCCAATGTAAAATCGTGAATTTTACTCTCTTCATTAATCACAATACACCTAGGGCACTTGTGACTGTACCCTAGACCACCAAATAACTTATCCCATTTTAGGCTTCAATTCCCTCTCTTCCTTGGTTAATCTCCCTCTCATGTGATTTACGTGGAGTTCCTGCTCAAATACAAGAGAAAGAAAGAGAGGATAGCCTTTAACGCCCTCCATAACTATTGAACTCGTGGGTTTTTTTTTCCATTTCCCCTATTGGGTTTTCTTTCATCCTTTACTCCATCATAGTAAGAAACCATTTCTATATGCTTAACCAACCATTACATTAGTTTCTCATGTAAAGCAAGAAGAGACTGCATGGAGCTCAGTTAAAGCTCAACCTTAGGGGAGCTCTCCTATAAGGGGGGAAGGAAAAATTACATGCAGGTGGGAGATAGAAAAAAATTACAAATATATGGGGTACAAGTGTGTCTGTGGTGACGTGTAAATGAAAAGTTATGGGGGTGCAAATGTCACTTGCACTTGCACAGGTAATTTTTTTCTTCTTCTTCCACTTGCATGTAATTCTCCAAAAAAGAGTTTAAACTTTATAATAAAATCATTCTTAAATTTTGTAATTTTATCAATTCAAATTCTAATATTTTTTATTTATGTTCAATATAAATAATCTGTTTATTTTTATTAAGTAAACTTAATTGAAAAAATGATATTCTAGCCTTAAACTCAATGTAAAAAGGTAATTAGACAATTTTTATATATTTTTAGTACACCTATATTAAGTTTAATAAGTAGAATATCATTTGTTTCATAAATTTTACTTAATAAAAATAAAAATAGGATTCAGATTAAAAATAAATGAAAATATTATGATTTAAATTGATAAAAATAAAAAATTCACAATTTATCTTGCTATTAAATCAAATCCCCCCATTTTTTTGGTGATTTTCTCTTTCATTATTTTATTTTATTTTATATATTAAACACAAAGTAGTAGGATTCAAATTAGTAAATAAACATAGAATTAACTTGCTTATATTTTGAGGTGAAATAATAAAATAAAAACTAAAATTATAAATAACATTTACTAGAAAAGAATCATGATATCGAAGTCTCACACACAGGTAGCAGCAATGAAATTGCCGGTGACTTTGTTAAGGTTTCTGGGTTGAAGATAAATTATCACAAGAGTGTAGTGTGTGGTGTTGGAATTAATGAAAAGCTTACCAAAGATTTTGCTGCCATACTGAACTACTTGCATCATAGGTTACCTTTGAAGTATATAGGGATGCCATTGGGGGCTAATCCAAGGAGAAGAAGGTCTTGGCAACCTGTCATTGATAATTTCAAATAAAAACTTGCTTCTTGGAAGCGAAGGCTCCTTTCCTTCGCTGGTCGGTTGACAATGATCAAGTCTGTGCTATCTTCACTACCAGTTTTTTACTTATCTTTGTTTAGAATGCCTGAAGGGGTAGCCAAAGAGATTGATAGAATCCAGTCCAGATTTCTTTTTTTGGGGGGGGGGGGGGGGTTGATGAACTTAGAAGGAAAATTCACATGGTGAAGTGGGAGGAGATCACTCAATGCAAAAGTAACGGGGGGTCTTGGTATTAGAAAGGTGAGAATCATGAATGAATGTCTTCTTCTCAAATGGTGGTGGAGATTTGGGAGTTGTAGACGTCCCCGAACGTCCCGGTGGGGAATCCTTGTTCTGTTCATTTGGGCTCACTACAGTTTAGGACTCAAAGTCACGGTCCTGTATCTAATCTCGCAGAGTGCAAGGCAAGACCGATGAATTATCAAAGAGTCCAAATCCGGCAAATCGTTTTTGAAAATAGATTTTTTGAAAGAAGTGCCAAACATGGACTACTTTACCAGATACAGAGTCGCCACCTAAATATTTTATTTTAGGAAATTTAGGAAACCCTGACTCGTTGCCTAAGGCCACGTATCCGTCATCACCAAAGTTGTCTCGGCTCGGGAACTTGGGTACGATTGGGGAAGGTCACTTCGTGAGCACCCCCGCTCGCCCGATCAAAGATCGGCCTCTACTAACCATGATATCGAGTTTTGAAAACATTATGCATTCTTATTCTGGTTATTAGCCTAGATTTATTACGTGATGCGCACAGCATACAAGTATAGACTGGATCGCCTGAATTGGAACAAAACATCTCATGTTTGTTTCGAAAATGGTTTGCTACTCGCAAGTAGGCTAAAATGTGGATTTGCCACCCTCAGGTGGGGCTTAGAAAACATGATTTTGCCACTCTTTAGTGGGGCTTAAAACTCACA
>JAXFYN010000289.1:177500-368986 GCA_036172215.1 Camellia granthamiana | reverse complement strand
TTAATGCCCTGTCTGAAGACGGCAGCCTTGTGACAATGCCCCCGTGGGTTAATCCATGGCTCCTTCTGGCCATGTCTATTTCGTTTGGCCTGCACTTCTTGATCCTTTATGTGCCTTTCCTTGCCCAAGTTTTCGGAATTGTGCCTCTAAGCCTGAATGAATGGTTCTTGGTGTTGGCAGTTGCATTGCCGGTGATTTTAATAGATGAGATTCTCAAGTTGGTGGGTAGATGTACAAGTGGCGTTCGAACATCAGCCAGAAAGAAGCACAAGGCGGAATGAGGATCATGAGCAAAAGCAGGTCTCAATCGGTGAATATTGAACATTACTCGGGTCCTTCCTTTAACCCCCTCCCCTTTAGGCTGTGTTTGATTTATGGAATTGGCGGAGAGATTTGGAAAGTAAAAGAGAGAATGTGTGTGAAATTAGGTAAAATGTAGGTATATTTTACTTATATTTCACTTATATTCTCTCTCTCTCTCTTTCCCTTTCTCTTTTTAAATCGTCTCCAAATCCTTGAACCAAAATACAGCCTTAAACTGCGAGAGTTTGGTTATTCAATTAGATTGGTATAATGCGCTTTCATAGCAGAACTTTAGATGTAGTGACCGTTTCTTTTGTTTTTTCATTTTTTGCTTTCATGATCTCCCTATTAAACTTGGCAGATCTTGGTTAACATTGGAGCATATGGAAAAGCATTTTGGGAAGAGCTTTTCACATTTTGGGAAGAGCTTTTCTAGTCTTGTCTTTATACTTCTGTTAGAAATTAAATAGCTGATTCTCTCTCTCTCAATCTCGAACCCCAAACCACACCCCCCCCCCCCCCCCCCCCGCGGGGCCCGCTTGTCCTTCTCAAGTGACCTGCTTATTTGTGTCCAATAATCCTCACTTGACCACAACAAATCAAGTTTTGCCCCGTGTTGTTGTTCATGGAGTGCAAAGGTTGGAGAGGACAAGTTCTGAACATGAATTTGTTGAGACTTTACAGGGCTGAATAAGTAGTGTGACCAACATGCTTGAAGCCTTTACTCAAAGTTTATATCAAATGGAATTTATCTAGGAAAATGCTATAAGTTTCAAATTTTTTACCAAGTGAACTTCACATTCATGTGAAACATTTGATCATTCATTTAGTAGAAAATTTTGTATCCCTAACATTACCCTTTATCTATTATTTTATTCAAACCAAGAAAAATTCAAATATTTACTCAAATTTTCCTGAACTTTTGTATCTATCAAAATTATGTTTATAAATATGAATTTGTCCAAGAAGTACTTCATATAAAAAATGTGTTTTAAAGGGTGGTTTGGGATGATCTAAATAAGTATATTTTTTGACTTTTTATGAAATATGGGTTGGGTATGGGCTAGGTTTGAAGTAATGTAATAGAGAGGTGATGTAACTTAAATAAGATGATGTGATTTAAATAAGATAGTGATTTTTTGACTTTTTTAAGACATCTCAAACAAAGCCAAATTAAAACATATTTGGTGTGTTTGGTTTGTTTTTTAGAGAGTGATTTTAAAAAAAAAAATGGGGTACTTACCAATTAGTCCTATTAACTAGACTTATTTACCTACAGGTCCTAATTAATAAATTTAACACTATAAAAATAAGAGAGATAAATTTATCAATATAAATTTATTCATAAAAAACCAAGAGACTGATAAATTTATCACTATAAATTTATTCATAAAAATAAAAGACTGATAAATTTATCTTTATCACTTAATAAATTTATCAATAGGACTTAATGGGTAATAAGTCTCAAAAGTAGGACCTATTGGTAGTTTACCCTTAAAAAAATTAGAGAGCTTAGAATTTTTTTTAGTTTGTTTGGTTGAATATTTTGAAAATAGTTTTGGAGTTTGGGATAATTTGATATTTTGTTGTAATTGAGTAGATGTATGTGAGAGAAAAAGTACCAATTGAGAAGGAGAAAGGAGAGAGACAAATTGATTGATTGATGTGTAAGAGACAGAGAGTGATTTTGAATTTTTTTTTAAAAAATCACAAACCAAACAAAATTTTAGAAAAAAAATTTCAAACATAACTCTCCCAAAAGCAAACCAAACAAGCCCATTATATTTTCTTCAAGAAATCAATAAAATTTAGGGGGACTTACTGGCCGGTCCCATGGAAATAGGTTAATACTAGTCAAGTCCTGTCCTATTTCCATTTCCAATTTTACCCCTCAATATCACAACACACGTGTGAAGCAAAGAAGCCATCACGAGCTCTCTCTTGCGCGTGTGACACACGCGCCTTTTCAAGGGTTCTGTTGCAGATGAACCTGTGAGATTTGGAAACCATTCTGATGCGATTTTCGATTTGGAAATCGAAGCAAACAAAGAGATTTTCAACGAATCTCACATCATTTCCAAAGAAATCAGCAATTGTTTTCATACCGATTCTGAACAGATCCCCAACAAATCTTCCACTGTTTCGATCTATATTCCGATTCGGACATCTACTCTCCCTGTTTAGTTCATCTTCAACAAACATGTCAATCAAACATGAGTTGTACTCATCTTCCCTTCTTCTTTCATAAGTGATAAAATTCGACTTGAAGCTATTTTCAATGTGTACATACAATATTAATTTATTAGTGATATTCAACTTCATAATAATCATATCTTCATGTTCATTTGCTATATAATGATGAATTTGGTTACTTTTGCTAATTCAGTGATAAAATTTGCTATACAATGATAGATTTGCTTACTTTGCCTAATTTAGTAATAAAATTTGCTATAACATTGACAAAAGGAGCTGACCATGCAACCTGTTGGGGCAGTCCCACATCGCTTGAGAGGGACACTTGCAACCAACTTATAAGCGTACTGGCCCCCTCCACCTTGTAAGAGGCCTTTTAAAGCCGTGAGGCCGATGGGCGTCGTTTCGCCACCTCGCCAGAGCGGACAATATCTTACCGGGGCGCGAGAAGCCAGTCACGTCAGTTTGGTGGCCCATGCAGGTCGTCCGGCAAACTCTCCCGCTGTTCGCGGCCCAGTCCACTGGGCGGTTATGTTGGGGCAGTCCTACATCGCCTAGGAAGGACACTTGCAACCAACTTATAAGCGTACTGGTCCCCTCCACCTTGTAAAAGGCCTTTTAAAGCCGTGAGGTCGATGGGCGTCGTTTCGCCACCTCGCCAGAGCGGACAATATCTTACCGAGGCGCGAGAAGCCAGTCACGTCACAACCTATGTCTATTTAAATGACATTAACAAAATATTGAAGGGTGAAGATTTGGCAGGCATTGTAAATTGAATTTGTAACTCATTAAAATAATATGAATGATGTTCCTTGTAATAAACGCATATGCAGAACACTTGCTTGCACAAAAACAAGGAACATCATTCATATTCATTTCAAGTTGCCATGTATGTAATACATAGTATTTGTCATTTTTTTCAAATATGTATGTATTGTTTAATGAAAACATTCTTTGTGATCTTCACGGCATCTCATCTATGCTAGGAAATTATTCAAGAAATAAGTTTTATTAGTGTATAACCTCTGTTTGCTTAACTGAGTAATGAATTTTGCAATGCAGTGATAAATTTTGATATGGAGTGATAAAATTTTGATCACAGTGATAAATTTACTTAATTTTCTGGTAGCAAATTATTTAAGCCTTTCTATTTATGTTGTGTGATTGAGTTCATTGTTGTGATTTTTTAATACTTTGTTTGCTTAATTAAGTTAAACAAAGTATTATAATTGATATTATAATACAAGTACTTCAATTTATCACTATAAATTGCATACTTGCCACCTATTTAATTTGAAAAAGTTTAAATTAACATTATTATTATTATTATTTTATATTAGTTAGCACTTGTTGACAACAAAAGATGAGGAAGCAACAAAGAGAATGCTGAACAAGTTGATGCATGAAACTATGAAAGGAAGATACCTTCTCTTCCCAATCCACCAAAATTTTCATTGAACAATACTTATTCTTGACATTGAAGAAGGTTCATGGAAATTCTACAATTCCATGAGACCAAGGGTTGCAATGCTTAAAGATCCATGCCTCAATGCCACAAATGAAGTGGTAAAAATGTTTTTACTATCAAACTTACTATTAATCCATACATCAATCCTGATGCATGCTCAATTATACATCAAAAATTTATAGAGTGATATATTTTATCATTCTTTAAATCTATGGTTTCTCATTAATTGTTTCAACTGACTTTCTAATAGAACAATTATACAAATCTATGTATTGTAGAGAAAAATTATTGACAAGTACATAAAGGAAGAGAAGCCAACTCTCATCGCCCCTGATAAATTTCAACAGGTGATAGAGAGAGTCATCAACAACCCACAATAAGAAGACACTTCGTAAGTTGATCAATAACAAAACACTCTTCTAAAAAAAATGCAACGCAACCAAATTATAATATTTGTTTTCAAAATGTTTTTGCAGGCTTGATTGTGGAATTATTGTTTGCTATATCATGAGGCAATATGTTTCCAGCAACAACATAATGTCTACTTTTTCCACAGAAGAATGCAATCAATTGAGAGTCGATATATTAACTATCTTCTTGACTGACCAACAAACTGCTCAACAATAAATAGTTGATGAAAACATTGATGACTTGCCTTCGCAATAATCAACAGATCTGGAAGAAAAGAAAACATTTTGCTTGTTTGTTTGTTACAGTGTAACAAAAAGGAAACATTGATTCATAGTTGTTAGAATGTGAATACTTCATACATTTGGCTTGTTTGGTTGTTACAGTGTTATCTATATTTTGATCATTTTGGTTCGTACTTTACTTCAATGAATATTACAATGCTTGGTTGTTACAGTGTTAAAATTACAGACAATACACTAAATGAAAATTCAGTCTTTTTTAGCTATATTTTAACCAGATCTGGCTTTGATATCAGTCTTACTTTATGCTTAATAACAGGTTTGGATCCCTTCATTTACTAACATGACATTTTTTTTTTACACTGATAAATTTATCACTATTCAAACTAACAAAAATCAGCAACTCTCTCTCTCTCTCATTCTTTTTTCCTAATTCAAATAAACAAAACAATATAAAAAATAATAAACAATTTACCTAAATTGAAAATTAAAACACAAACACTATTACATTGTCCAAATTGAAAATTAAAACACTGTTGCAGTTTGTAGATATTTCCAAGTTTGGGAATGAATATAAGAACATGCCATTCTGGATGCATGGAGTGGAGATAAAGTTCTAACAGTAAACCCAAAAAAACAAACTGTACATACATTTTAACATTTAACTCGAAGAACCAGTTATTTATGAAGAAATATGATCTTATTCAAGACCTGATGATAAACTGTTGCATCTAAAGCATTTCTTAGATTGAAATTTTGAACAATTTAATTTGAAAATGAATTGCAAACTCGAAATATTTTGCTTCAAGGATCCCACTGATAATTAATTGCATAGTGGCAGTAATGTAGCACAGATTTGGAAACTTAGTCCCAAACTACCTACAATTGATTTTTCTTGAGTTTAAGCCACTGATAAATTTATCACTGTAAAAAAGAACATTTGGTTGGATATAGCAGTGATAAATTTATCAACCACTGACATAAATGTAATAAACCATCAACTCTTTCCATACAGTCAGTTATAAATTTATCATTCTTAAAATAACAAAATTCAGCAACCCCATTAATGCTTAATTGTTTCCTTTAGACAATGGTAAATTTATCACTCTTAAAAAAACATAATCCACTAACTCATTCAAACCAACCAGTGATAAATTTACCACTGTATAAAACACCAAAAACAGCAACTACATTTAACCAAAATCAAAGAATATAAATCTGTGAAACTTACTTGCAAAAATATCAACAAAAAATATAATTTCTGTTCAAAAAATTCTTCAATCATCCAATGCAACTACCGAAATGATATATCTTTCAAAAAATACTCAAACATTCACTATAAGTAACACCTCTCAACTCTCAACAAAAGTAATTCAATTAAAATCAATACAACCAGAGCAAAGCTTCTTTACATGTCTTCCAATTATGAATTCCCATCTTTACACACCTATTGCACCTAATTCTCTTGATCTCGCCCTTCGAAGGTATTCTCTCTGTTCTTGGACGTCCAACTGGTCTCTTACAAAGAGGAGGTAAAACAACACCATCATCGAGAACTACATTTGGCTTCCACATACTAGGAACTTGATAGATAGAATGCGAATAAGAATCACAATAACTACGAACATGGTAGTAATTATCAAGAAAACAATTCAGATCCTTCTCACTCCTCTTTATAGCACAAAAACCATGTTTGCAAGGAAAAGAATCAATTTCCAACAATCGACAGGAACAAGACCGTTTCCAAATATCAACCATAACTGAATGATCCAATTGGATTTCATGAATATCATAGCTACATTTCGTAACTATCCATGCCTTTGTATCATTAAAAGCTTCTTCTAACTTTTTTTCTGCAAAAGGACAAACAATACGATTCCACTTATTTTCAACTTCTCTCCTTTTTTAAAATTGTTCCATTAGTTTCACCCGTATAGCATCAACAAGATTAGTTGAAAACAAATGGCGTTTTATCCCTAATCCATGAATTAAAAGATTCCGTAGCATTTGTGCACATTTCATCATATCTCTTGCCTTGAAAATAAAGGGTTGTTTGGGATGATCTAAATAAGTGTACTTTTTGACTTTTTATGAAATATGGGTTGGATTTGGGTTGGGTTTGAAGTGATGTGTTAGAGATGTGATGTGACTTAAATAAGATGATATGACTTAAATAAGATAATGACTTTTTGACTTTTTTGAAACTTGCCAAACCAACCCTAAGCGTCACACCAACACTTATTAGACAAATCCTCAAGAAACTTCTGAACACTACCACCACAACAACCCTTAAAGTTTTCAGATTGCTCATTAAACAACTCAATAGTAGGAGTATATGTACATCTACTAAAAAGAGTGAGCAAATACTCTTTAGATTCGCGACTCTTCACTTACAAATAAGTCTTCAAGTTTGTCTTCAAATGCATTAAACAAAAAGAATGAGAAGAAAACGGAAAGACCTCAGCTAAAGCTTTTAGCAAACCTCCATGCCGATCAGTAACAAACGCAATATCCCTTCCTGGAGTCAAAATAACAAATAACTTTGACAAGAGCCAATGCTAATTGTCATAACGTTCACTATCAACGATGGGAAAACATAACGGATATAAACCTACAAACAAATATATGCACATTATTCGTAACAAATAAAAAAGAATACAAAACAAAAAGGAAAACACAAAGTATATAACATATAGCACCAACCATAGATAACTTTATCACTGTATTACTACAACAATTCAATAGCAACATACAACATATAGAATCAATGCATAATAAATTTATCACTGTATAAATATAAAAATTTAACAAAAGTATACAGCATACAAAAGTATACAACATAAATTTATCACTAATTGATTGACCATACTCAATAATCAATATTCTCTAGTAACAAAAATGATAAAATTATCACTGTTTTAATAATAATAACAAATAGACACAGAATATACCTTGGTTACCGTCTTTTGTCGTAGCAGCCAATAAACAACCTTTGTGTTTTCTTTTCAAGAAAGTTTCATCAAGCATCAACACAGACCGACAATATTTGAAACCATGAATATATGCCTCAAAAGCGAAAAACAAGCATTTGAAATGTCTTCCTTTACTATCAATATCAAATTCCATATAAAAAATACTCCCCGGATTACAATCATTAGCGGCATCAACATACCAACGAAGATCGTCAAATGAAGATGAATAATCACCAAAAACAACATCCCTTGTTTTTTCAACACTTATCCAAGCTCGCCGATAAGAAACTTTTGTTCCATATAGTCCTTGAAATCACAAACCACCTCACTAATCGATGTCAAAGCCTTATTACGAACCTCACTTGAAATTAGCCCACCAATCATACTCGAAGTCATCCTAGTATGTTTAATTGTATAAAAAGAAGATCCACACGTATGAACATCATCAAATTGTTTAATAACAAAAGCTTTACTAGAATTTTCCACTCTAGCATGCACGCTCCATAAACATCCCAAATCAGCCATTCTCTTAAAATGAATAGTGACACGATCCTTCTCATTCTTAACAAAATCAAAATCAAAACCGGAATGAATAGAATACTTTGATAATGCATCTCAAAATTCAATAACTCCTTGAGCAAATCTTTGACCCACTCCTTTTATACAATTAACCCACTTATTGAAAAGCAAAGATTTCCGTTGATTTGAATAAAATGAAGGCAAAAAATTAGTTTCACAAACAACACTACTATTACTACCAGCTTCACCATCACAAATCATATAACCTTCACCCAATGAACAATACTTAACAAAAACATCAACACGATGAATATCACAAGCAAGTGCGAGTCCAACCATAACCTCCAAATCCTCTTCACTTTGTAGACCATAACAAGAATGTCCAGGCATTGAATACGATATATTCAAAGAACTACCAACTAACTCACTCCACTTTGCACACAATTTATATATTAAATCCTTGAAATTAAATCCATCATTATACTTGATAACCAATGTCACACCTCTAAACTTGTACATAAGAAACAAAGAATTTTTCATCACTATAAATCCTGCAACAAACAACAATTATATTTCAGCAAACAACTCAAACAATCTAAAACAAAATCTAATACAGTGATAAAATTATCAACCAACTCAAACGCATTCAAAAACCAACAGTGATAAATTTAACAATTAACACTACCTAAGACCAAGAGCATGACTAGTGAATAAAAGGCTTACACTTATTGGGCATGGTAACTCAATTTGAATCTTCCCATTATATTATGCAACTTTTTCATTTCCTATTCCTATACTCACTGATAAATTTATCAATATTGAAAAAGTTAATCCAACAACACCCCAAACTACTCAGTGATAAAATTATCACTGTAGAAAATCACAAACCAGTACCTGTGTTCAACCAAAACAATTTCGTAACCAAAAAAAAAAAAAAATTCTAATATTTATTAGATATACATATCTCAAAACTTTCAATATCATGATCAAAATACAAATTCAATCATAGAAACAAAAAAAATAACAACAATATCACAAACAAAATCAAAATCACAAACTCAAACTAAAATACACCAAAACATCGAAATTGAAATCAAAATCAAACACACCAGTCGAGCTCCCTCCACAAAATCGCAAATCACAAAATCTAACTATACACCAAACGCGAAATCACAAAACACGAAGATTCACAGATTTATAAAAAGCAAATCACAATCGAGCTCCCTCCACGAGATCACAAATCGCAAAATCCAAATATACATCAAGCGTGAAATCACAAATCACGAAGTTCCACAATAATGCATTAACAAATCGCGAAGTTCCACAGAAATCCAAATCACAAACCCAAATCTAAACTCACATCACAGTATTTTGATGGCGAAAATCAAATAGAAATGCGCCAAAACAAGGGAAAACAAAACAGGGGTAAAACAGGTACAAAAAAAGACTCCAGGACCTATTGGTGCACAACATCAATATTTAGGACTAAAAAGGGAATAACTATAAAAAGTAGGACCGGCTAGTAAAAAACCCTAAAATTTACCATAAAAATTTGAGGCCTTAGTCCATGTTTGTTTTTAGTCCATGGGCTAGGAATTTGATTGATAATTCTATTAGTCCACAAAAATATGTTTGGTTTAAATTTTTGTTTAAAAAAAAAATCATGACTATTTTGTTTCTTGTTTTCTATTTTTATTTTCATTTTTTTCAACTAAAAAGAAAAACATATTTGATATATCATTTTTATTTTAAAAAAAATAAAACTGATTTCAAAATTTTCAAAATTTTGAAATCATACAAAAAAAATTTCACTTTTCCCACCACCTTTGGCCACCACCACCAACCACCACATTCGCCCGCCATCAGTGGGTGGCGAGCTCCAAACAACCTCTGGCAACTCTAGTAGATGGGTAGTCCCTGTCGTAATCTTATACCACATTTTGGTATCATTGCCACCTCATGTCCTCCGACATCTAACCACTAATTCCAACTAACATCTTCGACTACTTACCATTACAAATCACCACATCCATCCATCATCCATCTCTGGTCACCAAATCCAACAACCCATTAAATATAGGGAAAATTGATCTAAGATCTCTGCCCAACTTTTGATAGGAAGAGAGGTCCACAATAATATTTTTTGATGCCCAAGGTTCCTCAACCTTATTTTACGTTATAAAATACCTAATTTACCCTTCTTTATAACATAAGTTTGTTTGGATTTTGATATACTGAATATTCTATTGCTGTTTTTTAAAAGATTTCATAGGGATGGACTTCACGGTAGAGATTTCGTAGGAGATTTCGTAGGGATTTTGCAAGTGTTGCAGTGGACTTGATGATGGAGATTGCTATGATTGTGTAGGTATTGCAGTGGTGTTGATCATGTAGGTTTTTCAGTGGAGTTGAATCAGGTATTGTTTCAATGGAGATTCCACATGAATTTTGATTTTTGTGTTGAATTTTATGTAAGAATTTCAATTTCATATTAGTTTTTCGAGTGTATTTTGCATTAAGTTTTTATTTTCAGTTTTGATCAATTTAAAAGAGAGGCTAGCTTAGAGAAGTTGTTTATGATTTTTGGAGTTGATTTTTCATTCTCTATTATTGATCATTTTAGAGAGAGGCCAGCTTGATAGAGTTGATTCTGATTTTTAAAGTTCATTTTTTATTCTCATTTTTTATTCTCTGTTTTTTTATCAATTTCAAAGAGAGTTAGCAGTGGAGTTGATTTTGATTTTTAAAGTTCATTTTTCGTGCTCTGTTTTTCATCAACATGCTTATTAATAAGAAGTTTTGTTGTCTATTTTTCAAACCAGAAAAATTTCTTTATACCAGAGATAAGTGTAAATTTCTTATCATTTTTTGTTCTCTAAGTTTTGTTCTCTGTTTTTTTCTACACTTTTGTTGGTATAATCCAGAGAAAATTGTAAGTTTTTTATTCCAATCCAACGAAATCACAGAAAAAAATTATAAGTTCATATGGACATATTATTATAAGTTTCTAATGCAGATAAAATCACAGAGAAAATTGTAATTTGTTATGGACATGTTATTATAAGTTTGTTATTTTTTTATTTTTTATTTTTCTCAATTGAATGTTTTGTGAGCATAACAGATCTTCTCTATGAGTTTCTCTACGTTTGTATGGAATAGTTAACATTTTTGTCAATTTGATATTAATGTGTTTTTGTTTTTGTGTTCTTGAAAGTGAATATAAGTTTTTAAATTTCTCTAGAATTTTATTTGTAGTTCAGAGAAAATTATCAAGTTTGTTATTCACTTTCAGTTTGTAATTCAAAGAAAATTATAAATTTGTAATTCAAAGTGAATATAAGTTTTTGTTTCTCTGAGCAAAAGTTATTTTTTATGTTTTTTCCTTCAGTTTAGATGGATAGTGCAGTGTTTTTTTGTTATCACTGAAGGTGTATATAAGTTTGTAAATTTCTCTAGATTTTGATTTGAGTGCAATATTGCACAATCACACAGAAAAAAATTAAAAGCTTATAGTTCAATGAAAATCACAGAGAAGCTTATAATTTCATAACAGATTTTTTGTGTGATTTTTGTCCATGATTGTGTTTAATAATTAGCAGTAAATTTCTCTGTGATTCACTCTGGATTCATTAAGTTTTCTATGATTTTGTTTTTGTTATCTTGAAGGTGAATATAACATTGTAAATGTCTCTGGACTTTTATTTGAGTCCAGAGAAAATTATAAGTTTGTTATTATAATCCAGAGAAAATTATGATTATTAAAAATTTCTCTTGACTTTTATATTGTTCTTGTGAACATGTTTTTATATTGAACAAATTATTTTTCTTATTTTTTCCTTTCAATTTGATGGACAGTGCAGTGTTATTGCTGTGCAAATATGAGAATGATACTATTGCCATTAATGTTTCATACGAATTGAATTGAGAAATTGGTTGGCATTTTGTGTAAAACATGGGAGAATTTGAAACCTGAGACGATGTCTATTTCATATTCTATTATAGGTCATCTGAATTGTATGGTTCGAAATAATATTGATTTTTCTGAATGTGTTGAGGGTTGTTTGTGCACGTGGTATTGATATAGTTGATGTTTCAGTTATTAAGTGTAGTACTTCTGATCAAGAGGATAAAGTAGGGTCTAATTGGGTAGATATTGTGCATGGTGAGTGTGATAAGCTCGTGGATATTGAAAGAAATTCACTCTCTAAGTTTTGTTCTCACCAAGAAAATGTGTTATTGTCAGCTGGTTGGCGAAATAATATTACGAGTGTTGGACAAAAGTTTGAGAGTGGTGCAGTTGAGTTCCGTACTATTTTTATACAAGTATGCTATTGAGGTTGGTTTTCAATTTACGTATGTTAAAAATGACAAGCTAAGGGTTACGGAAGAATGTGCATATAAGGAATCAAGGGGATGTATGTGGTGTGTACATGCTTCAGTTGAAAAAACAAATGGGTTCTTTTACATAAGAACTTTGAACAATGAACATACGTGTGCTGTAGCGGTTCGTACTAGTAAACATGCTAGGATGACTTCCAACTTAGTTTCTGGGCTGATACTTGAAGAGGTAAGTGCAAAACCTTTAACTCGTCCAGTGGATGTTGTCAAAGAAATGAAAGACAAGTATGGGGTCTCAATCAGTTATAACTGTGGTTGGTTGGAGGGGGTTGAAAAAATAAAATGTAGTACATATGGGGATTCTTGTTTGTCATTCGATCAATTACGGTGGTATTTTGATAAGACCTTGAAGAACAATCCAAGTAGTCGTTTTGATTTAGATTTTGAAGATAACAAGCATTTCAAAAAAGTATTTGTGGCTTTTCATGCATGCATTACTGGTTTCAAATATTGTCAGTCATTGCTGTTTCTTGATGGAACATTTTTGAAAGGACGCAACGGGGAAAGATGGGAATGAAAGTAATTATAAATATATCTAATTTTCTCTAAGTATGTGAATTTTCTATTTTTGTAGTTATGTTTTGTGATTTTTCTCTGACACTTTGAATTTTCTCTAGAGGTGGCCACTGTGTGAATTTTCTCTATATGTTGTAATTGTGTGAATTTTATCTGTAGTTAGTCACTACGGGAATTTTCTCTGGATATTGTCATTGTGTGAATTTTCTTGGTAGTTGGTCACTAAGGTGAATTTTCTCTGGATGTTGCCAATTTGTAAATTTTCTCTGCAGGTTGCCATTGTGTGAATTTTCTATGAATTTGGCCACTGTGTGAAGTTTCTTTGGATGTTGGCAGTGTCAAATTTCTCTGGTTATTTATTGTTCTAATTTTCTCTACATGTGTATATCTAATATGCTTGTTCCTATTTGTTTTGTAGGTTTTTTTTTTCTATAGCTTTTGCCGTTGTTGATGCTGAGAATAAAGATAATTGGTCGTTGGTTCCTTGAACATTTATGTGAAGTATTGAGATCGAAAAAGGTGATAAGTTTCATATTAGATCGACATTATGGTATTGTTGAAAGAATTGCTAGGTTTTTCCTTAATTGCTAGAATGGATTTTGTCTTGAACATCTAAAGAGAAATTTGAGGGATATGTTATCATGTGAAAACACAAATTTAGTTAGGAAGACGATTGTGTCCAAGTTTTCAGAATGTGCATATGCGCCAACAAAGGCATCATTCCATTTCAAGTTAAATGAATTAAAAAGTGAGTGAGGAGACATTGTAAGTGTTTTCTTGAGAAGTTTACCATATGAAAATTGGAGTGATGCATATTTTGAGAGGAAACCCTTATGGTGAGATGTATTCAAATGTTGTTGAGTCATTCAATTCATATAGATACGAGAAGCTCGGCACTTGCTAATAACAAATTTAGTGGACATGATACGGTTACAAATCGTGAATATGAGGTCTGATAGAAGGCTGCTCTCTAGTAAATAGAATAAAGTTCTCTGTCCCTCGTATGGATAAGTGTATTGGAGAAGGCTTTCATGGATGGGAGGACATGGAATATGAGTTTATCATCTGATAATGTGTTTGAAGTGCATTGTTTTCCTTCGATTATGGTTGATCTTGGGTTGGGAACTTGTTTATGTCGAAAATGGGAAATAAATGGGGTATCCATGTCAACATGCTGTTGCTGTAATTTTTAGGAGTTGAAAGAATTTGAATTAATTTATTGAACCATTTTTTTCATGCTGATATGTATCGTCGAGCATATTCGTTTTCGATTGGCCCAGTTCCAAACTACTGAAAAACCTGTGTGTAGCATTGATGATACTATGATTTTACCTCCATTGAGTAAGAGACCAGCTGGGAGGCCAAAGAAAAACAGAATTGCCTCTACTGGAGAGTTTAAAAGGGTGATGAAGTGTAGTCGATGTGAGAGTATTGGTCGCCATAAATAAAAGGACATGCAAGGAACCTTTGTTAAATAGTTGAGGATAATACATTTTATTGGTTGAATAATACATTTTGACGATTACTTTGTGTATTTTGATTTGTGAAATGTATTTTTTTGGACAGTGTATATATAATACCAATCAAATTCATCTAGAGAAATTTTCTAATAATAGTGAAAATTACTTTTTGTATTGTGTTTTCAGAAACATACTTTGGGAGTGCCTTTATAATACCAGTCAAATTCATCTAGAAAAATTTGCCAATAGCAAATAAATTTACAATAGGCATTGTGTTTGTTGAAATGTGCATTGTGTTTTGTGAGGTCAAATTCATCCAAAGAAATTTGCAATAGCAGAGAAAATTACAGTGTTCATTATGTTTGTTGAAACACACTATAGGTAGTGTGTTTATAATACTAGTCAAATTCATCTAGAGAATTTGCCACTAGCAGAGAAAATTCTCTGTGCATTGTGTTTTGTGAGGTCAAATTTATCTACAGAAATTTGCCAATAACAGAGAAAATTACCGTGTGCATTGTGTTTGTTGAAACATACTATAGGCAGTGTTGTTATAATAAATGTCAAATTTATCTAGAAAAATTTGCCACTAACAGAGAAAATTATCTGTGCATTGTGTTTTGTGAGGTCAAATTCATCTAGAGAAATTTGCCAATAGCAGAGAAAATTACTGTACAATTTGTGTTTTTTGAATTTGATGATTGTTTTATACCAACACAGTGCATTACAGATTAAATGATCATATAAGCACCCTCTTGGCACGATACGAGTTAAAAAAATATATATTTAACTATTGATATCTATGAAATTTACATTAGTCAAAAAAAGGTATATATATATGTCAAACATCATCATTCTTTCAATGTATGAAAAAACAAATTGAAGGGTTATTCCTAATTACATTGTGTGCATTGTCTTCCTTTCACTAATGTGCTTTCACTATTATACTTTTAGTTCTTCTTCTGGTGGTATTTGAATTGGTTCTGTCCATGATCGGTCAACTTCGATCGCAAATCTCTCTATGGTTTCTGCCCTCATCAACCTTACATCTTGTGTCAACAATTTCAAATTGATAGATTCATAGTTGCTATATTGTCTCATTATGTAGCATATAAAGAAGCCACAATCCATACTACATACAAATTATAGGTATAGTTAGTTTTAAGAAACATTCAAATTAGATTATCTTATGTATAGATGTTATATGAAACTTACGAATCACTGTCTTGTTATGGAGCATTGTTGACATATTCAAAGTCATAATTTGTGTTTTCTGAATTTATCAATTTGAAAGAGGGTTGTGATTGTGCCTCTCTTTCAAGACAAGCTTTCAAAAAATTCTCCACATAATCTTGCTGCAAAAAAATAATTTTTAAATAATAAAGAAATTTACACACAAATTAATGAGATTCTATGAAAATTATCATCACATAAAAATTATCATGGATCAGAGAAATTTGTGCTCGTTACCAATTGCCTTGCATCTTTGATATATTTGTCTTATACATCATCCTTTCTTGGTCTTAGTGAGTTGCAGTACATCCATAAATTGTCTTGTTTGTCCAAGACTAGCAAGGTCCACTGATTTTCATCTGTTGACTTCTCATTGCCCCCGATATTTATTGGGAAATGGAGAAACCTGTAGTTCCTCCATGTTGTTTCAAGATGCTTGTCAAATAATGAGACTTAGAAAGTTTGATTTTCCGTCATCTTGATGAAGTTCTGCGGTCAGAGAAAATCAAAAAATGGTTATGAGAAAGTTCAAATGACAGGAATTTTAGAAATATAAACACAGAGAAATTTTAAATGCACACAATTAGCCAGAGAAAATTAGACTAGTGACACAACTAGTTTCAAAAAGTATCTTAATAAGAGAAAGTAGTAAGTAAATTCTAGAGAAAATCAAATAAAAGAGTAATAACATACCAAGCTTATGTATGTGAAAAAAAAACGAAGTTGGTTGTTGTTCTTTTCTCCTGTGGTCAGCAAATAAGATTTCTCCATAACCATCAATGACCTGAAAAATATCATTTATAATTATAACATTGGTTTATAAAGACTAATGGAACATTGCAGAGAAATTTGATAAAAGACTTACATTGTTGGCAATTTATTTTTCCTTTATTAGGTTTCCGATATCTTCAAAAGTAAGTAGATTCAACTCACTTATCCAGATTAAAGCCCTACAAGATGACAAAGAAGTGATTTAATAGTTGTTAATGTAATATAAGTTAGTAAATTGTTGTTTGTCATCTTTAGTAAATTGTTGTTTGTCATCTTTTATTTTCTTTGTTGTACTTACTCTAGTCCAGACACATTTGATATGTGCTGCAAGACATCTTTAACATGTTCTTTTACCAATTTTGCAAGTGGTAGACTTTGTGGAAAAACCCAAGATTTTCTGACACTTGGTTGAGGTAAGACATACTCATCAGCATTAAGTATTTCTTTGTCTTTGTTGGTTTGCTCTATTTGCTTTGTAGCTTGCTTTGAACCTCCAGTCACCTTGACAACTTTGGGATATTGAAAGTTTGGATCTTTCTTTTGTTTCTTTTCTTTTGCCTTTAAGTTCTTTATCATTGATGTAGGATCTTTTTTCACGATAGACAGTGAAAATATCAGTAAAAGTTAAATTTCTCTAAAGTAATAGATCATATTTCAATATGTAAATTTATTTGATTCAATATTTTCCAGTTACCATAAACTTTTGTCTTTTGTTTTGACTGTTGTTTGTGTGCCACTTGTTCTTGCTGGGTTGTTGGTTATTGTTCCACTTCTATTCCAACTATACATAGTAAAAATCAAACAAGCCCCAAAAATCAAATAAGCAAATAGATAGAGAAAATCAAATAAGCAGCAGAAATCAAACTGGCCAAACTAATGTGGTCAGAGAAATTTAACTTCCAGAGAAAATTACCATTGACAGAGAAAATTGTAATAAATAGAAATTTTTCTGAGTTATATTGACACAAGAACATAACTTTTTGTGACTCAAGATTTTCACTGACCTTAGGGTTGAACTTGTGTTGGTGTTCGGTAAGGTTGTGTTGCGAGGTAGACGGATAGTTCTTGAATTTGTTCATGCAATCTAGCATTTTCAGTTTCAAGCCCTGAAATTGAATACCTCAACTGTTTAGTTGTTTTTGTATCATCTTCTTTTTTAACCTCCAACATCCTTAGCTTCATGTGGTTTGTGTTATTTCTTTCTTGAAGTTCCGAGTTATATGATGTTAAAGTTCTTATTGCAATGTCTTTTTCTTCAAGTGATTCATTCCAATTTTTCTTTTGTTCTATTTTGGATTTAGAAAGTGCCTTTAGTCTTTGATGTAGATTAGCAATTTGAGCATCTTTTGATTCCTTAGATTCTTGAGGATGATGCATTGCTAAGCCACAAATGCTATCATGATGTTGGTCCATCAGCTCATTATGTTCTTTTTATCCATTTCCTCATTGTTTTCTTCTTCCTCGTTAGATTCGATGCATTCATCTTCTTCTTCACTGTCTTTTTTGTCTTTTACTTTTTCATTTTCTTCTCTAGCTTCCGCTTCTGCACTACTTGTTTGATCTTCTTCTCCATTGCTTCCTTCTTGTTCTTCTGTGTTGCCTTTTCCATCTTTATTCCCTTCTTCTTCAAATGAATCTTTTAATGTCTCTTTGAATTTGACCAATGCGCTTTTTGATTCTTTCCTTTTCTTTTTACCAAGACAAAACTCTTCTGATGGGTTTTTAACTAGCTCCTTATTATCTATCTGTAACAGGAGGCTCTTTTATTAGAGAAATGTCAAAAATTCACTGAGAAAAATTCAAATAAGGTAGATAAAATTCATCTAAATCATACTAATGGGAAACAAACTTCAAAGAAAATTGTATGGGTCAGAGAAAATTACACACAAGGAGACATAATTTTATGGATCAGAGAAAATTATGAAACAAGCAACATAATTTAGATATCAAAGAAAATCAATCAGGGCATATAAGTTAATGTTATTATAATTGTGGTCAGAGAAATTTGGATTTCAGAGAAAATTCATTACATTGTCAGAAATAAATAGTGGTTAATCAAAGGAGCAACATAAATTGAAATTTCAGAGAAAATTGATCTCAATCAATCAAGGCACATAAGTTATGCACCAGCTAAAATTCATCTAAATCATACTAATGGGATACAAACTTCAGAGAAAATTTTAATTATACACAAGGAAAAATAATTTTATGGGCCAGAGAAAATTATGAAACAAGCAACATAATTTAGATACCAAGGAAAATCAATCAAGGCAGATAAGTTAATGTCACTATATTTGTGGTCAGAGAAATTTGGATTCTAGAGAAAATTCATTACAATGGCAGAAATAAACAGTGTTAATTAAAGAAGCAATATAAATTGAAATTTCAGAGAAAATTGATCTCAATCAGTCAAGGCACATAAGTTATAGGTCAGAGAAAATTACACAAGGAGAAATAATTTTATGGGCTAGGAAAAATTATGAAACAACCAACATAATTAAGATATTAGAGGAAAATCAATCAGGGCATATAAGTTAATGAGTTACAATTGTGGTCAAAGAAATTTGGTTTCCAGAAAAAATTCATTACAAGGACAGCAATAAACAGTGGTAATCAAAGAAGTAACATAAATTGAAATTTCAGAGAAAATTGATGTCAATCAGTCAAGCCACATAAGTTATTCCATATAAGATATTGCATCGTAGATAAAATTGATCTCAATTAATCAAGGCACAATGAGGGAAACAAAACAGTGGTCAGAGAAATTTTGGAATTTCACTGAGATTTCAGTGGCGATAAAAATCTAACCTGTCGAGGTGCAAGAGAGTGGATTGGTGTCTTCTACAATAGTTTGGTCAAGCTTTGCAGGTTCCACTTCACACATCTTGAGAATTCAGTTGTGCTACTGTCTTCCGAGTCAATGATAATCGCATGTTCTCATAGCCAATATTGTGATGGAAATTGAAGTAATTAAATTTTGCTAAACACACAAATTTGTAAGTATCATAACTGTAAATTCTACTTACCAACAATGCAATGACACATCCCCTAACTTTTTTCTGGAGTTTTGTACAATGCTGTGATAGAATTGATCAATGTTGCTATGATTGCTTCTGGCCAATCATACTATTTCATTGATTCAAGAGATTCCACGTACTTGATAAAAACCCACCCTATTGAATTCCCCCTTGTTACAAAAAATAGTGTAAAACACGAGTACAAGGTAACAATGATTGCTACATCTTTGAAGTCAGTTGGTTGCTTGCCTTTCATTGCTTTGACCAAGACATTCTTAAGAACAGGACCAGTGAGCCTTGTGTCCTTTGGGAATCTTCACCTTAGGAATGCAGTTTTTGGCTTTTAGTATCTCAATTACCACCTTGCAAACCAAAAATCAAGGTCATGTCATTAGTTGTAAAGGTCAAGTTCCTTTTACCAACAGTGAATGCTTTCGTTTTTTCATTGTAACATTGGATTATTGCAACTACATTATTATCAGATTTCCTAAACTTCCTTGCATCCAACTTTCTAGTGGTTAGAGCTTAGATCAAATACTATAATAGTCTTTTGAAGCTCTGCAAGTTGGTTTGAATTGAATTTAAGGGTTTGAAAAAATGAGACAATAGATAAGAGGTTGGATCGGTATTGAATGCTATAATGAGCTCTCATTCTTTGGAGTTTAACAGGTTTTTTTCTCCTTGAGCTTGAGTCTTTTGAAGTTGGGGTATTCATCTTGACGCTTGTTGCTTCATCACCTTGGACTTGTGTTTTTTGGCGAGGAGTTTGTGGTGCTTTGCTGCTTTTTGATCTAAGATCATAAGGTTTCTATTTCTTTTGTGGTGTTCCTGATGTTTTGCTGCTTTTGCGTTTCGTCATTTCTAGATAATGAAAACATAAAGATGGCAACATTAAATCCTAGAGAAAATTAAACATGCTACAGAAAATTGAACATGTCAGAAAAAATTACACATAAGGGAGAAAATTAAGGTGGCCAGAAAAAATTATAAATGTCAGAGAAAATTATACACTGAAAATTAAATGTCAGAGTACTAATTGTTTTCCTAGGAAATACATCTAACCACAGAAAATTTCCATTCCTAGAGAAAATCAAAAAAGCAACATAAACATGCCAAAGATATCAACAAGGGATAAAAGTAATGTGGCCAAAGAAAATTATAAATTCCAGAGAAACTTAAACATAGACAAGAGAATACTAAGTGTTTTCATGTGAAATACATGTTACCACAACTAATTTTCATTTCCAGAGAAAATAAACAAAGCAACATAAACATGACAGAAAAATTGATAAAAATTACATACAGATATAAAATTTAGCAAGAGAAAATTCAAGAAAGAAGCATAAATCTAGCAATCAAAGGAAATGAAAATGCCAGAGAAAATTCAAACACATTCCAGAGAAAATTTTCATTTCATAATATTAAAATGCCAGAGAAATTTACATACACAACCAGAGAAAATTATAAATGCCAAAGAAACTTAGACACAGACAAGAGAATAATATTACATATAGATGTAAAATATAGCCAAAGAAAATTCAAACACATTCTAGAGAAAATTATACATTCCAGAGAAAATTTTTACTCCATAATATTAAAATGCTAGAAAATTTAAAGATAACAGAGACACACAAGGGAGAAAAGTGATGGCCAGAAACAATTATAAATGCCAGAGAAACTTAGATACAGACAAGAGAGTAATATTACATATAGATGTAAAATATAGCCAGACAAAATTTTCATTCCATAATATTAAAATGCCAGAGAAATTTACAGACCACCAAAGAAAATTAAACATGACAGAGACACACAAGAGAGAAAAGTGATGTGGTCAGAGAAAATTATAAATGTCAGAGAAACATAGACACAGACAAGAGAGTAAAATAACATATAGATGTAAAATATAGTCAGAGAAAATTCAAGAAAGAAACATAAATTTAGCAAGCACAGAAAATGAAAATGACATATGCCAGAGAAAATTAAACATGGCAAGCCAGAGAAATTTATGGAGCAGAGAAATTTGAATGAATTGTATTTGAAAATTACACAGAGAAATACAGAGAAATTAATCATGCAAAAAAAAATAGGGAAATCAACAGAAACAAATGGGGAAATAAACATGCCAGAGAAAATTCAAAGAAGAAACATAGATCAAGCTAATACCAAAGAAATTCAAATGACAGAGAAATTTACAGACAAAATCACACAAACATTTTCAAGATTAAGTTCAAAACTTACAGAAATAACATTTTTCAAATTCATGTAACTTTTTATTACGAAATTGAAACCCTAATAAATGGAAGGCTAATATGATATGCAATTAACTGTGTTTCCAGAGAAAAACTCGTTGGATTGTAGAAAACTTACCAAAGTGATGATGAAACCCTAATTTCGAACGGACATGCCCTGAGATGAAGACGCAATAAGATAAAGATGAACTGAGATGACAATAAACAATGAAAACAGCTCAGAAAAATTTGTAAGGAAGAAATGAAAAAATTTTGGCAGAAGATAATGAAACCGTAATGTTGATAGTGAAGATGATTGTGAAACCCTAATGCTCATATTCTCTTGTTCATGAAAATAGTTGGATATTTGGAATGGAACTAAGTCGTCGGAATCCAATGAAGTGTTCTCAATTAATTTGTGAAGGGTATTTTGGTCCAATAAAGAATTAAAAATGCGCACGTTCTAGTTGAGAGACCTGATGCATCGTCCCTTTTTTTGGTGTATTTTATCCTTTAAATTACTATTATTAGCGACCTTAAAAAAAATTCCCCTTAAATATATTTCTCTATTTTTATTTATATTTATTTTCAAAATATTTTTATACACCATATATACAAGTGTTTTTTACAAAAATAAACAAAAACTTGTTTCATGTAAATTAAAAAATAAAAACATTACTCCCACCGTCTCAAAATAATATATAACTTTTTTTGATAGTACAATTATTACGTTAGAAATATTTAATTTTTCAAAATTATTATTTGATAGGACATTTTTTTGGAAATATCATTTATCATAATTATACTTTTTATATTATTAATAAATTTTAAAAAATGACTAAATAGAAAATTCATATTATCTTGATCTTTTATTTTTTAAAAAGAAACTAATATTTTGAAATAATAAAAAATGAAATAAAGAACAACATTTTCAAACGGAAAGAGTAATAAACAAAATCTAAATAATGAGAAATATATTTTAATGATATCAAACATATATTTGAATTAATAATTAGATAATTTTATTATTATATAAAAAATAATTTTAAATTTTCAAATAACGAAAAATAATTCATATTTTAAATAAATCACAAAAATATATTTGTAATTCACTTTTATCCAAGGCTATTTTAGAAAAATAATTAAAAGTTATCTTCCAACTTTTAATTCATTTTAAATCACATCATTTCTCGTATTTTTTTATATGTTTGTTCAAAAAAGAATTCAAAAATCAACATTTAACCATCTTTTTAAAACAAACCATAATTTCATAAATTAAGAGTTGTTTGGCATAATCTCCCTTAACACATCTTTTTAGATAGTGTTTGGTTATCATTTTGGACTAAATAATCACAAAAGACAAAAATCAAAAAATCACAAAAAGTCAAAAAA
The DNA here is from genome assembly GCA_036172215.1 of Camellia granthamiana. Classification (NCBI taxonomy): domain Eukaryota; kingdom Viridiplantae; phylum Streptophyta; class Magnoliopsida; order Ericales; family Theaceae; genus Camellia; species Camellia granthamiana. The sequence goes on along the minus strand of JAXFYN010000289.1, from coordinate 345,866 downwards.
TCCACTATTCCAAAACTAAAAAGTTCAAAAAACCAATCAAAAATACTAAACAAATAAAAAAGTCTCAAGCTAAAAAAATCAAAAAATAACTAAAAAAATCATTACTAAACGAAGACTTTAGTCACATCACTTCTTTTATGTAGATTAGCAATGATTTTTATGTAGATTACATAAATTGGTAAAAATCTTCTATGTAATCCACATAAAAAATCATTGCTAAAAAATCAACTTTAAACACATCACTTCTTTACCAATTTATATATTTTTTTATAAAAATAAAAAAATATATGTTTATTTGAAAACAACCCCTTAATATCACCTCATAAACAAACAAAATTTAGGCCAAGTTTGAAAAGTCTCAAATAATCCATCTTTTTATCTTTTTTCTATCATATCACCTCTCTACTTTTTTGCACATCTTTTCGTAAAATAATAAAAAATACACTTATTTAGGTCATCCCAAACAACCCCTTAATTTATATATCACTTCAAAGACAACAAAATTTAATTTATATCTAAGTAAATATGACCTTTATTCAAGTGCACCACAACCACAAATTCCTCATTTTCATGAACAGTAATAGTAGAGGACCATAATTTTTGTAACTCAAATAACTCAAAATTGTCAAAACAACGTTGTTTTGAATACAACATAACATCAAAATTGTCAAAACAACATCATTTTAACAATTTTAAACCATTTAAACCACAAAAATTATGACCCTCAAACATTTTTCTTTCATGAAAGTGCCTGCTTCTCTCCAACCTCAAATCAAGTAAGATGATGCTATTGAGCCAGTAAAAACTTCCCACAGATCTTATTCTAATAAATCTAAACAGTTCAGTATATAAAAATCATTAAGTACTATATTCTTATAAAAAATTATATTAATCAAATATCAATAATTATATCATCAAATTAATTTTTTATCAATTATTTATTTTTTTACTATTTTTTTTTTTACACAACTAATTTAATTATATAACTATCAATATCTAATTATTATAACTTTTTTACAAATATATAATATCTAACATTATACACATTAAACAATTCAAATTATGAAAATAAAATCCATAATAAGCCCCACAAATCCAACAACACTATCCAATCTAATCTAAGCCAAAAGAAAAGCCAATGCCTTCATAAAACCACAAGCCTGATGTATCCAAGAAAAGAATGGAGTACATTACTATTATCTTGGGGAGATGATGAGATCACATTTTGCTCATTTTATCAGCAAGTTTTAACAATTAATTAAAAGTCACAACACAAAAGTTAATAATAATAAATAATAATTAAAAAAACAAAACAAAAATACTTAGCACAAGAAGATGAGAAAAGTAATTCTGAAATTGAAGTTTCATAACAATGCCTTCACAAGAAGGCCACTAGTAGTAGTAGTAGTAGACGAAGAAACGCAAGAAATCAGAAACAACTTATAATTACAGAAATGTAAAACAAACCCCAATACTCGTAACTAACCCTACCAAACCCAGAACCCTAAACGTCCCCATGACCTCTCTTTCTTGACAGCAAGACTTTTGTGACCAAAAACCCTAACCCCCAAACCCATAGAGAGTTCTCCCCTGCCTCTTGAGAGCATAAACAACGTCCATGGCCGTGACGGTCTTGCGGCGAGCGTGCTCAGTGTATGTGACAGCATCACGAATCACGTTCTCTAGGAAGATCTTGAGAACTCCACGTGTCTCCTCGTAGATCAGACCGCTGATACGCTTCACTCCTCCCCTCCGAGCAAGCCTCCTGATCGCGGGCTTGGTGATTCCCTGGATGTTGTCTCTGAGGACTTTCCTGTGCCTCTTCGCTCCTCCCTTTCCCAAACCCTTTCCTCCCTTTCCTCTTCCCGACATTTTTAGTGAAATTCAACTGAAATCAAACCCTACCTAATTAGTCATAAATCTTGTGAAATTTACTCGTAATTGAACAGAATTTAGTGAATTTCACAAAAACAAAGCTTCATAAATCAAAATCAAGCAAATTAAACTGAAAGAAACTAATCGAGAGAGAGAGAGAGAGAGAGAGAGAGAAACCTGAATGATTCGACGAAGATGAGAAAGATTGGATTTGGAGTGAATTGATGGTGTGATTTGGGGAATGGGGATTTTTATAGTGGGGATGGGGTGAGGGTTTCGATCCGCGTGATGGTTGTGAGAATAGTTTTATGCCGTCGATGGAATCTTATGGAGGGTTAAGATGAAGTTCTAGGAATAACACGGATCGGTGACGTGGCAACTTCTTGTTTTTGGATCCGTAGTATTTCAGTGAAAGCGCGCCAGAGGATTTGCCGTCTTGGCGGGGGAATTTTGAAAATAAAGGTCTTGTTTTGTTCAGGAGTGATTTGGTATTTACTAAATAAGTATATTTTTTAATTTTTTATAAAAATATAGTAAAATTTATTAGAAAAGTAGAGAAGATATATTGATTGATGTGATTAAAATAAACGTATGTAGGTAAAAAAAAATACACTTTCTTAGGTTAATCCAAACAAGCACTAGTTTTGGGAGTTAAATTTTCAAAAAAATATTTGGGGTAAGAGTTTAAGGGTGTGTTTAGTTTACTTTTGAAAGAGTGATTTTTAAAAAAAAAATTGAGAAAAGAGTTTAAATTTTTTGTTTGTTTGTTTAGTTGTATATTTTCAAAGTAGTTTGGGAGTTTGGGATGATTTGTTATTTTGTTATAATTGAGTAAATGTGTGTGAGAGAAAAAATGGTTGAGAAGGAGAGAAGAGAGAGAAAAAGTGATTGATTGATGTGTAAAAGAGATAAAAAGATTTTGAAATTTTTTTGAGAAAAATCACAAACCAAACAAAATTTTGAAAAAAAAATTCAAAAACAACTCTCTCAAAAACAAATCAAACAAACCCAAAAAAAAAATTTGACTTGTTTGATTGTATATTTTGAAAATAATTTTAGAATATGGGAGTTTAGGATGATTTGATATTTTGTTATACTTGAGTAGATGCGTGTGAGAGAAAAAGTGATTGAGAGGAGAAATGAAAGAGAAAAAGTGATTGATTGATGTGTAAGAGATAAAAAACAATTTTGTAAATTTTTTTCCAAAATCACTAAACCAAACAAAATTTAGAAAAAAAAAATTCAAAATTTGTTTCTCAAAACCAAACCAAACAAGGCCAAAATATTTGGATGAGCCAATGAAATGTTTTTTTTAGGTGTTTTTAAAATAGTAGTCCTCGTTTGGTAAATATTTTGAGGCTAAAAAAATATAAAAAGACAAAATAAATTATATAGGTCAATAAGATAAAATGTCATATTCAAACCATAATCATTACACTTTTTCTCTTACAAAAGTCAAAAAAGTCCAAAAATAAAAGCCAAACGAGGCTAAGGGTTGGTTTGGGGTGTCCTAAAAAAGTGCATTTTTTGTCTTTTTACGAAAAGATATGCAGAAAAGTAGAGAGGTGATGTGATGGAAAAAAGATAAAAAGATGGATTATATAAGTTATGCCAAACAAGGCCTAAAAAAGTGTCAACACAAAAAAGTTGGCTACCGTAACTAATACCAAATGAAACTATATTATCCAATATTATTTATTTATTTTTATTTTTATTTGTCTTTTGAAAGATCAATATAAAATTTATAAATTTTACTAAATTTTTACTTCTAAATATATAATTACTTAATTGAACCACCACATAAATTCTTCTTTACCAAAAAACTACAAAATAATTTTTCAAACGAGTGACTTTGCCTCTTAAAGGATGGATTATGGTCAAATTTAAGATTTTTGGTTAATTCTTAACTAGCATATTACCAGTGTTATGTACAGATATAATAAATAATTAAAAATTAGATTTTAAATTAAAATAATAATATAAAATTTATTTAAAATATAGAGATTTTTATTGATAAATTCATTTTAGAGTTGTTGTAACCCATTAGGTCTACAAAGGATTAGTATACTATGATTAGTCCCATGTATTTTATCTTTTTATTTCATGAGATCCTTTTTCATTATTTTATTATTTTTAATAGACTATTATGCCCTTATATATATTGTTGATACCTATAACAGATATAGATGTTTCCTTGTTTTTTGTTAATTCTGTTTTGGTTGGTTGTTGTATTCACGTTTTTCGTTCTGATTCTGATTCGGTTGGATAAGTTTCAATTTTGCTGGCTTATTTGAAGGCTAGTGTGTGCTAGGGTTTCGTTGTTGTTGTGACTCGTTTGAATGGTGTTCTGTTGTGACATTGTTTGGAGTATAACTGGTTCAAATTAGTCATTTTCGAGGTAGAGGACAAGTGTAGGATTCGATGATTAGTATCGTTTTGGTTTTGAATGCATGTTCAGTTTATGTTGTGATTTATGTGATGGATTGGATGCTATGGTGTTTGAAGTATGTAGATCGGATGCTCTGTTTTTTTGATTTATATGCATTTTGCATGGCTCTGTGATGGAGAGGTCATTCAGATTAAGTGAACAATGTGGACGTTCACATCTTATTGGTAATGATGATAATGATATTTTGAGTTTAGATTTAGCTGTGTAAAATGTATATATAGGTATATACATTGGGTATGAATGTATGTTCATTTTATGTTATGTTTTGATGTATGTGGTTTGATGAGTTTTTGATGCTCGCTTAATGTGAATGTTCATATCTTATTAACATGAGGTGATGGAGGGTTGTATGCATGTTGTGTACTATGACATCATTCTGGTGGTGTGATTTTGAACTTGTAAAATGTTTTATATTGTGCAAGGATGGTGGTGGAAGTTTTCATTATGGATTTAGCAGTGGAACTGTACACATAGGCATTTAGTTTGCATAATGTGAATGTTCATATAGTATGGATTATTCTATGTATTGTTGTTCGTATGGTTGTTACGTGGTTGTTGACTTTTGTTTTGTTGTATTTTTACAGGAGATGGGTACCTTTATGATGTTGGTGTGCACATATGGTTGTAGTTCAATTGTAATAAATGTGGTTTGTGCATTGTGTTATTCACGTTTGGTGGAGTGTTTGTATGAGAAATAGGACAAGTTGTCTGCTTGTTCTGTTTCATTGTTTTGTCGATTACCTAGGATTAATAGGTGTGATTTGGACAATGACGAAGAATTTCAAAACATGTTATTGCTTGCCAAATCAATAGGATTACACCATGTAGAGGTTGTTGTTGATTTGAAAAGTGATATTGGTCAATCAAGTAGCTCTAGGTCGCTGCGTATGGGAGGTGAGGAAGAAACTAATGCACTCTGGAGATTTTGCCACCATAAGTGTTGTTGTCAGCCCCTTAGACAAATGGTATTACGCATGTGGGACAACGGTTTGTAGGAAGTGCACAAGAGTTTCGTGATATTTTATGTAAGTATACCATCCAATACGGGTTTCAGTTTACGTATGTCAAGAACGAGACAACAAGGGTTACTGCAGTGTGTGTGATGCGCGGGAGAGAGGTTGCTTCTGAGCTATACATTGTAGAGCACAACGAGCAAATGGTGTTTTCTACATCAAGAGGTTCAATGATGTGCATAGTTGTGGTACGGGTGTCCGAACATCGAAGAATCCAAGAGTTAGTTCTAATTTGGTATCGATTACTATATCTGAAATTGTGAAGGACAAGCCGTTGACTCGGCTATGTGAGGTGGTGACAATTTTGAAGAGGGATTATGGGCTAGATGTGAGTTACCACGTGGTATGGTTGGGCATAGAGAAAGCAAAGGTTGTTATTTATGGAGATCACTCATTATCGTTTGATTAGTTGCGGTGGTGTTCAGATACTGTGATACGTTACAATCTGGGAAGTTATGTCAATATTGACCATAACGCGAGTAGTCAACAGTTTTGTCGTTTCTTTGTATCATTCGCTGCATGTATTTCTGGGTATAATTCTTGTTGGCCTTTGTTATTCTTGGATGGAACATTCCTCAAAGGAAAGTACAAAGGTCAGCTACTTGCGGCAACAAGGAAAGATGGAAACAATGGTTAGTATTTTGTTTAGCTGTATATCCATGTAAATATTCACATTAAGCAACATAGTACGGATATATGACTGATCATTAGACAGTGAACATTCACATGCCTTGTTTGCTTTATAGTGTTTTTGTACACTACTTGTGTTAATATTGACATTGAAATATTGTGATCAGTTGTTTAATGGTGTTGTGTTATAGGTCTATTCCCTGTTGCATTTGCGATTGTTGATTCAGAGACCACGGCCAATTGGTCGTAGTTCTTGAACGAACTTGAGAAGGTTATTGATGGTAAGCGTCAAATTACTTTTATTTCGGACCGTAATCTTGGTATGTTGGAAGCAATGTCAAAGGTGTTCCCATCGGCTCATCATGGTTATTGCTTACAACACTTGAAGAACAATTTAAGAGACCAGATGAAGGGAATTGACAATGGATTTAGGGATCACCTGGTTAGTAGTTTGGGTGACTGTGTTTACAAGCCAACTATAGTAATGTTCCATGAAAAGCTTAAGAAATTAAAAGATGAAGGTAAGCAACGAGCATATAATTTTTTCAAGGAGTTGGCACCTAAGCACTGGGCGAATTCATATTTCAGGTAATAACAGTTTCCTAATGTATTCCATTTGTCAAGTTTAGAATGGTAGTGATGTGAAATTTCAGTTATGTTTTGTGGCGATGTAAAATTTCATATTCAGTTTCGAAAAAATTAAATTCAGTATTATACAATGTTTGTGATGTTGTGCAGGGACGTGTTATAAGGAAATGACATCCAATGCGACGGAATCATTTAATAATTAGATTAAATAAGCATGCAATTTTCCTAGCACTCGGATGGTGGACACAATTCGTACTTAGTTGATGCGGCAAATGTTTGCGTGGCATGACCAAGTAAACAAGTGAAATGAGCTTATTTGTTCTACATTCGAAACAATACTTCTTTATTCGTTCAACGATAGCAGATCTTGGCAGGTTAGCAAAGCCAATAAGGATATGTTTGAAGTTCATTCGATACCATCTACTACAATTGATATTGCAAGTCGTACATGTTCTTGCTTCAAATGGCAAATCAACAGATTCCCATGTAATCATGTTATTATTGCTATTTAGAAGAGTAGCTATAATCTTAATGATTGTGTGGAACATTACTTTCATATAAAAACGTATCGTGTAGCCTATTCGGGTGCCATATTCCATATACCGTCGGTAGAAAAGCTGTCTTTTGATCTCACAGACTTCACAATATACCCACCAACTGTGAAAACACCACCTGGCAGGCCGAAAAAGAATAAAATCCAATCAAGGGGTGAGAAACTAAAGCAAACAAGGCGCGAGAGATGTGATAAGTTGGGAAGCCACAATCGAAAATCATGCAAGGAGCCGATATAGGGTGTACATTTTTCATTTCGACGTTGTGTGTTACATGGGATTCTTATATTGATTTTTGAAATAAGATTGTGTTGTGTTGGCAAACATTGTGTTGCAATAAGATTACGTTGTGTTAGCAAACATAATAATGCGTTAGCAAACTTGATTTGTCTTTTTTTTCCTGGAGGGGGGTAGCAAACTGATATGTTGTTAGTGTTTTAATGATGAATACATAATGTTAACATTCACACTTGTGTAAAAGAATCACATTATGTGAATATTCGCACATGTATTGAACTTTTTACATTTGTTGTCAATGTAGACATGAACATAAATTGGGATGTGAACTTTCACATGCATATAGATTGACATGGTGTGAATATTCACAACTATTGTAAATAAGAACAAATGTGAATATTCACACCTGTGAATGTCCTCCGTAATGATGTCGTGTAGACAATGTGAACATTCCTACACAAAATATGTGTAATTATAGAACAAATCTGGTTCAAACAAATGCATAAATTAACATAACAACGCCAAATGTATATCAAAATGCACAAGTGGCATATTAGAACATTAATAGATGTCGTATCGATGATTTACAATTAATTGATGTTTGTCAAAATGTCAAAGCAATTGATATTACCATTTACATAGAGTGTTAGTTAGTTTATAGGTGGATACCCCCCCACCTATAGGTTTTAATGACGCTCTATTTTCCTATGATTCAAAAAACTATGTACTAATAAGTCTCGTAGTCCACACCATTCAGAACTAGTGAGGCTGCCAACAATTTCTTCATGGTATATATGTGCCCTCATGATATAACATACTGCAGGCTCGTAGTCCACCTTGTAAATGAAAAATGGTTATGATTAGCACTTGACATGTATGTTTGACTAATGGTTATGGAGGATTTGTACAAAATGTTATGAGGCTTATGAGGTGTCGCCCTGCCAAGGACAAACATCAACTGATATGATTGGTTGTGACAAATCTTGGCCTGCTAACTTAGTCCATAGCGGTGATGACTCGTCAATAACATGCACAACGTTCTTGAAATTTAACACATGACAGCAATTCATATTTGTGTACAATAAGAGCCACTTACAACTTCTTGCGCTTGGTCAACATGGGGTCATCTATGCCGGGCCTTGGTCGCAATGAGTTATAATGTCTCCACAAATTGTCTTTAACGTCATACACAACGATCGTCCAGTGGAAGTCATGTTGCAATGGAAATAGTAGGTATCTCTCTCGTTGGTAGTTTTTCACATGTGCATCAATGTGTTTAATTCTTTTGTGAGAAGGGTACTCTTGTATCACTTTCTGCACACATTGGACAAATAATTAAGGGACTGTGAATTTTCACATTCACATTAGCAAAAATAGAACGTTAGAGCTTTTACCAAACACATGCTCGTGAAAATGAATGAGGCTTCATCTGAAGTTGGGTTGACCACCTCTTGTTATTCATGTAATAGTTCGGCATATGCATCTATCAGCTGCACAAACATAAGGTCGTATTATATTATTTGTGGTGGGTGAACAATGTGTATGTGTGTGTGTCTGTGTGTAAATGCGTGAACAGTGAATCATTTTGGTAACAACATACATTGTTGTGTATCGATTCCTCCTTGATAAGATACACGATGTTATCAAAATACACGTATGTAGACTTCGAGTCTCCTTTCCACACAAGCAACCTGTGCATTTTTAATAAACCAATGTGAATATTAACATTGCACGTAGTTGAATAAATCAAATCAATAAGCACATATGTGAATATTCACAACTATGGAATGTGAATGCTCATATTAGGTGTTCGTACGGTCACTTACTCATCGCCTTCACTCTTTTGTAGAGTTTGGACCTTTTGCTTGTCGTGTTTGGACATCATGCTCCAGACTTTGAACTTGAACTTGTTGGTCAATGTCAATAATTTTTTTGGGTGCTTCACTTGTGGATGTTTGTCCACATCTTCAACTATATGGACTGTATGGGGCTGGTTTGGACCTTGATCATGCTCTCTTTTTTTGCCAGGTAAGTCTGGGTACTAGAAGTTAAGCAAGCGTTACTTTTTTTCGATCTTTTTCCTTGATATGTTTCACTGTAGAAGGTGAGCTGAGATTGTGTTGCATTGGGGCAGGGGGTTGTTTCTGTGCCTTGGCCTGTGTGACAATGTGGACTGACTGATCATCATAAAGGTCATGATGAACTGTTTTCTCACATTCTAAGTCGATGACCAACTGCATTAAGCACTTAATTTCGGCATCCTTCTGCTCCATGAACTTTTTTATTTAAGGATTCATGTTGGGTGGGCTTGACTGGTTGAACAGCTTATCTTCAAGATCAGCTATCACTCTTGCCTTTAACTCCTATGAGAATTCAATATGTTTTTATTTTGTTTCCCACTGCCTTATGATGCCCCAAGCCTTCCAATTTTCTTTAACAAGCATATTGATGATACCGGGTTGGCTTGTGCTTGCTATGACAATAGATCTCTCATCAGGTGGGTTGCTAAAGGAAATGTGAATGTCCTCATTACTGTCATTTAGGTCAACTCCCTCCCCAGGAAATTCAGAGTTGCTGCTACTATGTTGTTCTTCTTTAATGTTAGAAAGGTCGGGAGATGTGGTGGCATGACATTCGGGCTCCACCTTCAATATTGTACACCTGAATTTTTGGAATTCTGTTAGGGTTGCGAAGAGTTCGCTGGCATTAACCTAAAATAAAAAAGTTATGTTAGTTAACATACATATTTGGGTGGTGTCATGATGTGAATCTTTTGAACAACAGTTGAAGGTCATACCTCATTAAAACCAAAATCAGCTAAAGATGTGGATTTTATCTTCTTCTGTAAAGTAGTCAGGTCCCACTTGACACAACGAGGAATGGCATTGGGCTTGTGGGGTTGTAGGATGGTTGTGTGTTCACACAACTAGTACTTCAACAAAACAACAAAGACATATGTTATTTAGCCTTTGCAGAGCAATGTCAACAGATATGAACATTCACAACAGTGGCACAGTTATGAACATTCACAACAGTAGAGCAGAAGTGGATATGAACATTCACATCAATGGTACAGATGTAAACATTCACAACAGTAAAGTAGAAGTGAATATGAACATTTACATTAGTGAGACAGATGTGAATGTTTACATTTGGCAGAGATGAACAAACGTCAAGAACATGTGAAAGTTATTATTTGAGAACATGGGTACTTACCATCAATAACATGACACAGCCGATGACTTTCGCTGACTTTTTATTGTTTTGGGAAATGGAGGATATCAGTGTTGTTCTAATTTGTTTGCCCCAATCATATTCTTGTATGCTTTCCAATGGAACCATATGTGCATAGTAGCCCCATCCTATTGTCTCATCGCTTGTCGAGAAAAAAAGTTTATGGCAAGCATACATGCAGACTAGTTGGGCGACTTTCAATGCCTCGGTCAAAAGGGTGCGTATCCATTTTGAAGTCAAGCAGCTGACATTTTTGCACCTTTTGTTTATAATGCTAGTCTTTGGTTTTGCACTATATGATATGTCCATTGGTTTGATGCCACAGTCTACACCAAAAATCAACTTAATGTCGCTGTCGTGTATGTTCATATTCTTCTCTCCAATATAGAAGGCATCTTTTGAAGCCTTGTACATTTGTAGGACATGTGCAATAATATCATCGTACTTCATGCATTTGTTAAGGTTAATCTCACCGTTTCTCAATGCATCTAATAAATGCCAGAAAGATGTTTACCGTAGGCAGTCGAGCTGCGCTTGTGTGAATTTGGTGTCTTTCATTAATTTCACCAGTCCGATCATGTTAGATCTGTAGTTGACACGCCGCATGTCAACATTGCTGCTAGTATTTGCGTATGGGCTTTCTTCCTTGACATGGTATTCATCTCTTTTTCGCTTTGAGGTTTTCTTCTATGCAATATCTGCAAAATAGAGCATAAAAAAAATTAAGACAAGGCTCATGTGATTAGTATAGTGGCACAAATGAGAATATTCACAGCATTGACATAGATGTAAATATTCACAATTGTGTGCATGGGTGTGAATGTCCGCAGTTGTATGCATGGATATGAATATCCACATCTGTCCATGGATGTGGATGTTCACTATGTCAGCAAAAACACAATGTACATGGTGTGTGTGTGTAAAAATCAATGTATGTTTAATTATGTTGTGCACATTCACAATTCTAATTTGGATGATAATGCACATACTTACTACAATCATGTAATGCCAATTTTATAGTACAACCTCAAAATTGAAATACAGTTTCAAATATGGGATAACAAAAGTGATATATTTCCTCTTAACACAGTGGTGAATGTTCACAAAGTGTCTAATTAATTTACACATGTAATGAATGTTCACAGTATAATTATGTATCACAATAACATCTGACACAAGAAATTTTCATATGAATGTTTACTACGGTTAACAACAACAATTTGATTGGCCAAACATTTTCAATCCATGTGAATGTTCACAGCTTTCAACAACAACAACAATAACATCTGAAACAATTTGATTGCCCAAACATTTTCAATCCATGTGAATGTTCACAACTTTCAACAACAACAACAACAACAATAACATCTGAAACAATTTGATTGGCACAATATTTTTCAATTTATGTGAATGTTCACATCTTTCAACAACAACAACAATTGAAACAATTTGCTTGCCCAACAATTTTCAATTTCATGTGAATGTTCACATCTTTCAATAACAACATCAACAACAACTGAAACAATTTGCTTGCTCAACAATTTTCAATTTCATGTGAATGTTTACATTTTTCAACAACAACAACAATTGAAACAATTTGCTTTGCCCAATATTCTTTCAATCCATTTGAATGTTCACAGATTTGAACACAACATAATGGCAACTGTAATGTTTTGGGTGAAAAAATCCATATAGTTGAGGATTAAGATTGAGGGGTTCAGATTAACGATTACGGCATGAACAATAATAATATGAAGTTCTATATATTGTATGAATAGAAATAGGGGATATTTGTGAAAGTTTACAATATTGTTTGTTGAAGAAGAGATTTAGGATTTACATACAAGAATGATTAGAGTACTTACGTTTTTTGCCCATTTCGACAGTTGAGTTGTCACAAATGGTCATCGAAGATAATTTTGACGAAGATGGAACTTACTGATGTTCAACCATGGTGATTTGCATGATTTTGGCAACCGACGACGTAGGGATGAGGAAGAAGACGATGCGACGATGAGAGTCTCTTAGGTGTTGAGACGATATGGAATACGGTTTTAGATTTTTGGCATGGTGGAGATATTGTGTGTGATTTTCTACAAGAAGAGAGGGGAAGAGAGAGACGGCTATTTGATTCAAAAGATAGGCGCATGTTTGTTTGAGGGTTTTTTGATCTTTTAGTATGAAATGGGACCTAATAGAATATTACAAAATACTTTGGGTCTTATGGAATAGGACTCTTAAAGAGTGGATTTACTAAAAAAGCTGCCTAAAATATATAGTAAAAATGATTTATAATCAATTAAATTTTATTCTTTTTGATCAGTGTTACACATAAGAGAAATTTTTTATTTTCGTGTCATTAATTGTGTGTTATAAGTTTTTAATAAAAAGTGCATGTCATAATTTAATGGGAGTTTTTTTTTAAGGTGCCTTGTATTAAGATTTTATAGGATAAAGGATATGCAATATTTTCATAGTGATTAGGATCTCTCAACATTTTTTCAAAGAAATTTCGATTTAGAGAAATTTTGATCCAAAGAAATTTCGAAACAATTTTTTTTGTGTTTTGAAATTTCTCTAGTTTCCTTTCAAAATTTCTACCTAAAACTATGAACCAAACACATCATCAATATTTGAAAGGAGTTTTGAATTCTTTATTGTATTGATAGACACTGTTGATGCAGTTTGGTTAGGATAAGATGAGTCGGACTGATCCAAGCGCTCTACGGGTTTACTGTTCTTCATCTTCCTAATCGCACTTGTAACTAGTCTAATAGGAAGGTTCCAAAATGGGGGTGGTTCCTTCCTGTGGACCCTCCAACAATCAAGTTAGATGTGAACGAAGTCGGAATAACAGATTAGAGAGAAGGTTGAGAGTAGTGCAATAGAGAGAGTGAGTTACTTGTCGTCAAAACGCTTCTCAAAAACTTTCATATGTCTCTTACTAATCATTTCCTTGTCCATTCATGCTGTCTCATTGGCCGAAAGCCTGCAACCTACTCACCATCGGCCATGGTGGTTTCACTACGGCCCAGAGCGAGAGGTCTTGTTGCATTTAATGCTTTGATAGTTTCATTTAATGCTTAGCGCGTGGGCTCAATAACTTTACAAAATCTTTGTCTGCCAGGTGGCTAATTCCCTACTTGACACGTGTCTAGCTGTAACTAGCTTGGACCATTGTGGGTTCTTTGTTCTCTGTTGGGCTCCATGTTGGGTCATATTTGGCTGGCTTTATAGTGATAACTAGCCAAGTAATTATCTGGGCCACCCAAGGTAACCGTGGGTTGGGCCCTTCTAGGTAGGAATGGCAATAGGCCAGGCAGGGCTGGGGATTACACTCCTCGTTCCCGATCCCCGAATGTAAAAAACTCCTCATCTCTGCCCTCAATCTCCAGTGGGGAACCCATCACCCTCCTCGTCCCCGCTCCTTAACGGAGATCAGGTTTTCCCAACCCCAAAAAATTCCCAACCATTTTTTTTTTTTGAGGCAGAGGGAAGAACAGATATACAAAGATACATAGATATACACAGATATACAATCCAATCTTGATCTAACACTACACACACAGAGGGAAGAACATATATACAAAGATACATACATTTAAATACACACATAGAGATGAGAGAGAGATATGTATATACTATTACCACAAAACAACAACAACGTAAATGTCTTCAAAAAATGTTTGTAAAATGTACAAAATTTGATCTCACTCCATAGATCATTACTCATAATTAAGCAATAAAGAAACCAGAGCAAGGAGAAACGAAACAGAGCACTGTGTTGGAACAATATTTCTCTCACACTTTGAGCGATGTTATACATCTATTTAAATAGGAAAAATATACATGATAAGATATACATGAACAATACTGTAAACAAATCACCTACAAATCCAAACCCAGTATCCTTAGATATGTTAAAAAAAACACAGATTTGACTGGAGAAAGAACCAAAGATGAACAGACGGTGGCGGAGATGAACCAGATAGCAGCAACAAAGAGATCGTCAAAGGCGAGTTTGGTGTCGGTGAAGTTTTCTTCATGGCGTCCGATCACTCTAAGATCGGCGATGATGGGATGAGGGAGAGGAGGACGGCGGAGGAGGCAGGAGAGGAGGATAGCGGAGGGAGGGAGATCGGCGAGAAGGGAGGGTTTTAGAGAGAGTGAGAGAAAAATCGAGAGAGAGATGAGAGGTGGTCTAATAATAATTATGTTTTAGGGTTTGGTTTATATATATATAAGGGTATAATAGTAATTTCACATCGGGAATGTATCACCATCTCCAGCCCGAAATTTGTCGGGGATTCATTTTCGAATACCATTCTCGGCCCGTTGGGGGTATTTTTTGGGAAAAAATCGTTCTAATCAGGGTTGAAGGACCGGGTCCCCGTCGGGTCGGATTCAAATTGTTATCCCTGCTCCTAGGCCATGCCCATCATACACTATCTATAAAAAAAAAGTATAAAATCCTACCTTAGGCTATCGAAGCATAACTTGATTATCTCTCTAAAATATATTAAAACATGAGAACAAAATTATAGGGATCACGGGTCAATGATCTTGTAAATATCTTTTGGTGAGATAAGTTAATTAGTTATGGAATTTTTTAAGATAGGACAACAACCAATAATTTTTTAAATATTTTTATTTAATTACTAAAATTTAAAATTTTCTTATGGAACTTTGTAAATTTCACTGTCTTTATTAACAATTTTTTTTTTACTATAATATATATATATTGGAATGTCAAAATATATAAAACTATTAAATATTAAGAGAAAAAATCTATGGAAGATGTGAATTGATTCTTATATTTTAGTGGTAGAAAAATTTAAATTTTAAAACTGATTAGTTAACTTTCCTTTTCAACTTTCTAAATTTTAAATTTTAAATGGTTTAATTAACTTTCCTTTTGAAATGTGTAAATAAAGGATTAATAAAATTATTTTTTAAATGATTTAATAAAAGCTAATCAATAGAAGATTTTTTAATTATTTAAAAAAAGAAATCTAAAAAAATCATATGAGGGTTTTGAGCTTCATAAATCTCCTCATTAGAAACCCCTTTTTCTTTAAAATATATATACTAGCGTAAAACTCGTACTATACACAGGCAAATAACAAAATGTGATAAATAATACTAAAATGTTAAAAATTAAATAAATACTATGATATTAATTTAGATGGGATTTAAATAATAGATTTGAGTGATTTCACTGTGTTTATATAGATATGCCGAACTAATTAATTTTTTTGAAATACACTCAATCAAATAAACTCAATTGAAAAGAAAGAGTAAGAGTGAAATTCTATAAATATAAGATAAAGATAAAAAAAAAAAAAAATTAAGTTTAAATTTGAAGATAAATATAGAAAAAGAAAATTAGATAAATTTTTGAAAAAGAATGAACTCAACTGAAAATCAAGAGCGAGAGTAGATTCTGTAAATATAAGATAAAGATAAAAAGATCAAATTTAAATTTGAGGATGAACTATAATAATATAGAAAGAGAAAAATTTAATAATTTCTAAAAAAATGAGATAGAGAGAAATTCAGTAAATATCAAATGAAGATTGAAAAAAGAAATCAAGTTGAAATTTAAAAATTCAAAAATAAAATAAGATAAGCCTGAAAAAAATAATCTAATATAACACTAATAATACAGGAACAGAAGAGGGTCGGAGTTTAAGAATTGGATAAGAGTAAAATGTCACCTATAATTTTTTAAAATTTGTAAAAAAATAAAAATAAAATAAAAAAATAAGAACTGAGATATTGTAAGTTCAAAATTAGATAAGAGTTAAATGGCAACTATAATTTTTTAAAATTAAATTTTTTTTTAGTTAAAAATAAACATTTATGATATCTTATTATACAAATTTTAACTATATTTTGTATCTACTACCAATAATTTTTGTATTCTAAAGCTACTTAAATATTAAAAATGAGTTTAGAAAATCTAGTTCGTGTCGAATTTTTTTCAACAATTCTTGGTTTAAGCCTATAATATGTCATATTTTTAGAACTCAATATAAAAAAATAATAACAATCTCAATGTTTATGGTGCTTTTTAACAATCAATAAAAAATATTTATAAATATTAAGATAATTACATTTGAGCAAATTATAATATAAATTTTTTACTTTAAAGCTTTTACACCAGGACATTTTTTTTTTTTTTGGATTCTATCACTAGCATTTGAGATAGCGGCGAAAACAAATTTCAATCATTATTATATGGAAAGACATGTGTGATAAGAGTTTGTAATACACAACTTTAAAAATTAATATTAATTCAAAATTTCAAAAAAAAAAAAAAAAAGATAAACAAATTTGAAAAAAATAATGTACCCAACTTTATATTATGTTTGATTCATAGATTTAGGTAAGAATTTGAAAAAATAAATAAAATAAAAATAATATGTGAAATGTGAATGAAATATAACTATACTAGTGTAATACCCGTGGTATGCACAGTTTTCAAATAAATAATTAATAATCAGAGAAAATTAGTCTAAGGTCGCTCTCACACTTTTAGTAATGGGAGAGGTCCACAATATTATTTTATGATGTCTAAGGTCCTCAGTCACCCCACATATCTCACATATTCTTACTCTCTCTCTTCCTTTCACCCTTCCATGAACTCAATACCCTAGTTCATTCATTCAATTCTCTCACAGACAGACTCCAATCAAAAATCAAATCAAAGTCGTCCACATCAATGGCTCGTCAATTCACACCCATCCTCAAACAACTCCGCACTCGATCACCATTACGATTCGTAACGTACATGCCCTGATCCGGAGATGGCGCTTCGAAAGCCATCACTCTGATTTTCGGCAACGGAATTAGCCTCTAGCCACCGGCGCCATCGAGCAGGTCATGGAGGCAATGCATGAGCTGATGTACTTCGATTGCTACCAATTTCGAGGCAACATGAAGAGCGCGCCTTCGGAGGTGATCGAATTAATCCTCAAGAACAAGGTGTGCTTGAAGGGAGGTTGCCTCATATATGTCCTTAGTAAGATCTCTCTCCCTCAAAATCCTTATTGATACATACTGTATATACCTTTAACATTTTCAATTTTATCTAGATTTCTCTAGTTTGAACTCAGAGAAATTTCAATTTTTTTTGGTTTGATCCCAGAGAAAACCAGAGAATTTTTCTGTGAACAAAGCCAGAAAAATTTCAATTCTTTGTGAACAAAGCCATAGAAATTTGTGAACAAAGCTAGAGAAATTTCAATTTTCTTTGAATTTTTTTGGTTTGAACTCAGAGAAATTTTCCTTTCAGTCAGTCTCTCTTTCTCTGTATATAAATGTGTAACGCCCCAAAAATAATACAATGAATCCAACCCACAAGCAAAAAGATAATAGAAATAAAATATTTTCATTCATCAGAGTGTGTGTACAAAAACCAACACATGCGATATACATTTATAAACTATTCATCCTGAATCTACAGCATGTGTTGTATTGATATAAGAACTGAAAACTAAACAAATAATCATATATCCTATGGGCTTACATCTTTCCAAGTCATTGCTTGGTTACTTCAAAAATGAGCCTAGCTCAATACAATTAAAGCCATTGGCTATACAAAAAGAATACAACAAAAGAAAGAACTCTTGCTTTCAAAAGTCCCTCCAAGCTATTGCCTTGGCGGAGGCATTTCACCAGCACCTGAAAATAGTTTTCCCAAACAGGGTGAGCCAAAACCCAATAGGAACAATCTAACACCATATATGAGATTTAATAAAGATATAAGTACAATGTACATATACAATGCCTATGATAAAACATTCACATTTTTATATAATCATAAAGTACCAAGTTTATATCTTAATCTATTTTCCTTCAATTCATGAGCTAATTTCATTATCTTTCAACAACCCAACTGAGATTACAACTTAGTGGTTTTTTAATTAACACAATTACTACACAACCACTTTAATCTGCCATTTTACAAAAATTTCGTCCGCGGGATCGGCACCCATGTATACGTGCGATTTCGGGACTTTCACCCAAGACACTCCAGCTAACTTAATTTCAATGGAGTCCATCCCTTATCCCCTCCCAAACATGAAGTATATCCCATTTCTCCTCCCAAATAATCATATATATACTATGTATTTAAAACATAGTCATATTCAATGACAATCAATAAGAGATTAGTTTCAATTTACCTAATCCTCATGCAATTTCTACAACAATTATAGTTATCCTCCACCGATAGCCCAATAGAGTTATTTCTAAACAGATATTCAAATCTCAAGACAGATAATTTATTCAAAATTTCCAAAGGTGTGAGGTAATACACATCCAACTCCACAATTTATTTCAATATTCATGCAATTTCATATTTAAAACACCAATTTCATTTATTTATACAAAATAAATTCTTGAATCATTTTAGGACAGACTTCCTTTTTTTCCAAATATCAACCCAAATGCCAAAATTAACAATTGTAACACAATATAACCTCATTTTCAAATCCCATGACTATTTATATTACCTTCAATAGAAACCCCTCTTTTGATTTTACATCCCAAACCCTAAGTTTGTCCAAAATACTCCCAAAACCCATCATTGTTACATAACAATCAATAACTAAGTTAAAAACCACAAGGTGTAGAAAATCCCTACCTCAAGCTTAGAAGACCAAAGCAACAAAGGAGAAACTTCAAAGACGTCAAAGCCAACTTTTACTAAGATCAAAATGGAACTCTTCAGGCGCTCTACCTTTTTCTCAAAGGTGCTAGGGTGAAGATCTTAATGGATCTAGGTGAAATAGTAGAGAGAAGATGAGTTTTAGAGAGAGAAACTCAAGATCTAAGTTTTTGGAAAGTTTTAGAGAGAGAGAGGAATGAAAAAGTAAAGCAAAAAGTCGTCTTCACGATCTGATATACACGCAGTCTGCTCGAGCGTAGAATACACACTTTTAGAAATTTTGTAAATGAAGGACATCGCTCGAGCTTAAGATTGGCCACTCGAGCGTAGGAAACGCCGCTCGAGCGTAAAATACACTCGTCCAGTATTTACAGGTCTATAAAAATATTAAGAGTTTACAAATCCCGCTCGAGCGCAAGAATGGCTGCTTAAGCGGAGAAGCAAAAATCTGGGCAATAAAGGTTTGCAAAAACAAGCAACCAACCTGTTCCAAACACACAACTACAATCCAAATGACCAATCCAAGGAACAACAAGGAGAATAAGAGATAAACAACAACATTGAACCATGAAACTCAAGTCTAGAACATAATAAAATATCAGGTTAAAATCGGAGTCGCTATAAAATGTATATTGGTTGTTGCTGTTGCTTATTTAGATGATCGATTTTGTGTATTGCACACCGTGATTGGGAAGGCAGAGAAATTTTTTGATTTGAACCTAGAGAAATTTTTGGAAAAACCAAAGAAATTCTCTGAAAATCCAGAGAAAATCTCTAGACTGGAATCTAGAGAAATTCTATGATCTTTCTAGAATTTCTCTGGAGAGATTCTCTGGGAAGTCTAGAGAATTTCTCTGGATTGAATTTTCTCTGAATTAATGTTGAGGGACCTTAGACATTATGAAAATATTAGAAGTCCTTTATGCTATAAAATCTTAATACTAAGAACCTTAAAAAAAATCACCTAATAATTAATTTTAAAATTAAAATTAAATAGTAAAAAAATAAAATTAATTAAATTTTAACTATTTATTATCACAATTTCGCTAATGGTTTAAGTTCTAAATAACAATAACATGAATCATGATGCAATTAGTAAAAATTAAACAAAAATTATGATTAATTATAAAATTGCACTTTTTAATTTTCATTTTTAGGAACAAAAACTACACCTATGATAACATACAAATACATTATTATTTTCTAAGGGTTCATAATTTTGTGAAACTCAATAATTATTGTTATTTTCTACTAATTACATTTTTTTAGTTTGCCATATAATAGTAATAATATATATATATATTGTGAAACTCAATCTAGCAAAATTTGTTTAAATCAAAAAATTGAATAACAAAATAAAAATGACAAACAATGAACTGCTAGTGACCCTTATCCTCTTATCTTTCATGAAATTAGCATTTACCTACCAAGTATAACTTTTAGATTTTCTTACAATCGCTAGTTTTGGCATCTCATATTGGGCCTTTTTTTTTAACTCTTCTCTCTCATTCATTTTTGCTTAACGGATATTCATAGCACGGGTGTAATTTTTTAAATTATTTTATAAACCATAATACCCATGCTATGCACATGTTTAAATAAATAATTAAAAATTAATTTTTAAATTATATAATAATATAAAATTTATTTATAAGAAATAAATAAACTATGGTAGAATGTATTTTAAAAAAAGTGCAATAAAATTACAGCAAGTATATTTACAACGAAATATAAATATATTTTGTCTCATAAGTTATGCAATTTAGTTTATTTTGCGAGAGATAGCCCAATCATATAATAAATTATATTTGTCATTTTATTAACTAGCCATTGTTTATTTTGTAAAAGTTTAAAATTATGTCTACTTAGGTGTAAAATTATAGTTTTTCATCATAATTCACAAATACAAAAAAATAAGAATTGACTTGACGATTTATAATTGTACTAGACAATAAGAGTGACATAATCTAATTGACTCAATATTTATCTCAACTTAGTCATGAAACCTAATCATCAAAGAATTGTCTTAGTCTATGTCTAAATACGAATCACTTAAACTCATTTATTTATTAACTTCGTGAATAAACATATGTTAGTATTAAAAAAAAAAAAAATGATAAAATTTTATATTTATATTTAAAATTATTACATGAATAGTTAAGTGTATTTATATGTGAAAAAAACTATCCAAGGTCAACCTAAATATGTGTATTGTTCTAACCATGCTTTGGATTTGATTTAAAATTTTGATTGGTCAATTAATAGAAATAGTTGATAATAATCAATTAAAATTTTATATTTAAATTATATTATAATTTCTCAGGTTTTGAATAGTATGGACTAATTTGAGGGATAATACTTGCACTAAATATAAAAAATAGTTTAGAAGTTAGATTAAGATCAATTTTTATTCCAACAATTAAATTTTTTAAGAATTATATTCATTAATTCATGATCACTTAACCCACTTATTTTTTTGTTGGTAAATATATTATGATTATTTTTTTTATAATCAAAATAAGAAAATGTATGTATATTTTTGGCATATTTATTGTAAAAAGTTTATATATTCATATTAAAAATTCTTACACAAATAATTAAGTATATTTATATATGAAAAAATTATATAATATTAGGTCGACTTAAAATATGGAGCTTGTTCTAGCCCTACCTTGGGATTGATTTAAAAATTGATTTGTCAATTAGTGAAAATAGTTAATAGTAATCAATTTAAGCTTATGTTTAATAATTTGTTAAGTTATGACGGTTATGTGCTAATACTGAATCAAATGCTAAAAGTAGTGTGGAAATTGGATTTGGTTGATTTTTGTGCTACATATCAATCCAATTTTTAGATAATCATTTTGGTTCATGCCCAACCATCACATTGCCCACTTAGTTATTTATTTATTTTTTAAATACTAAAAATATTGTAAAATTTTTAATAACCAAAATAAAAAAAAAATATGAATATATATTTGTCATATTTATTAATATTCTAAAACTTCAATTAAGAAATTATATATTTATTATTAGGGCAAATTACACAAATAGTCCCTATAGTTTGGGGTTTGTGTCACTTTGGTCCCTGACTTGTCAATTGTGACACATTTGACCCTGAATTTTGAATCTTGTTCCAAATAAGGACAATTGAATATACAATTAGATTTTTCAAGGGTAAAATTGTCAATTGAATAAAATATAAACTAATTTGACAAAAATAACTGTCAAACAAATATTTTTGAATTTTTAAAAATTATTTCTACCTACTAAAAATAAAATTATGTAAAATTGATAAATCTTTTAAACATTTATTTATTTATTTTTACCAAATTAATTTTTATTATGTGCTTGGATGATGATCATGTAAAATTAATTTTAAAAAATTAATCATGTAATTTTTATTAATTTTACATAATTTTATCATTGGTGGATAAAAATAATTTTTAAAAAATTAAAAATATTTTTTTGACATTTATTTTTGTCAAATTAGTTTATCTTTTATCAAATTGACGATTTTACCCTAAAAAAATTTAATAATATTTTCAATTGTCCTTCTTTGGAACAAGATTCAAAATTCAGGGTCAAATGTGTCACAATTAAAAAGTCAGGGATCAAAGTGATACAAGTCCCAAACTATAGGGACTATTAGTGTAATTAACCCTTATTATTAAAATATGTTTAATATTAAATTACGTTTACATATGAAAGAATTATTTAAGATCAGATTAACCTAATTCATAAATTTTATTTTTAGCATAGAACTTGATGGAAAAAGTGAACCCTCAAAATAAGTCATAATTTTCAATTTAAATTTTATTAAATTTTTATTTAATACAAATTTTCACGTAAAGTGTTTAATATTTTTAAAATAATTAATTATTTGTGAAATGAAGTTACCATTATAAAAAACACTAAAAAATTTGTCTTTTAGTACATAGTGTGAAAATCCATTAATTAAAGAATTAAATTGATGATATATATATATATATATATTTTGAAAACAAAATCAATGAATGAGGCTAATAGGAAGGGTACTTATAATCATGCACACTTAATTTCTTGTCACATTCATTACATGTATTAAAAAATTTATAATTTAGGCATAAATATTAGTACATATAAGTGTACAAAACAAATCAAAAAAGGAAAAAAAAAAAAAGTGTACAAAAGGAATTAAATGTATGTAATTAAATCAAAATATTTTGAAGGTTCCTAATTTTTATCAAGAATTTTAAAAATTTGAGAGTAATTATATATAGTATGAATAATATAGTAATATAGTAAGAAACAAATTTTAATTTTTTTAAAAGAAATAAAAATCAGTGGGAGAGGAGGTTGGAAAGACATGAAATATTTTTTTATCTTTTATTTTGAAAATTATAAATTATGAAATTATTAATATTTTGAAAACTATAACTTTAATGGATTAGCCAATACTACTTTTTAAATTTATTTTTTAATTCAATAAATTTACAAATTTATTATGAGATTTTGGAGTTGCCACAATACTCCTCACGAAAATCTCATTTTGCTTATATGATATATAGATAGATAGATAGACATATAGATATGCCTTATTATATAGATATATTGGAATGTCGATACATATAAAATTATTGAATAGTAAGAAATTTTTTTTATGGAAGATGTGAATTGATTCCTATTTTTAGTAGTACACAAATTTAATTTTTTAAATGGATTAATTAACTTTCATTTTGAATTAAATTAAAGAATAATAAGATTATTTTTTAAATGATTTAATAAAAGCTAACTAATAGAAGATTTTTTAATTATTCAAAAAATAAAAAATCTTAAAAAATAGTATGAGGGTTTTGAACTTTACAAGGTGCTTATCCAAAAAAAACTTTACAAGGTTCTTTTCATTAGAAATCCTTTTTTCTTAATATATATATAGATATAGATTTTGAATTTAAAACTGAACTAAACTAGATTAAGGTCCTGTTTTAGAAGAGAATAATAAATTAGCAAAAAGAGTCAAAAAAATTAATACAAAAAATTAATTTATTCTTTTTAATATTTTACGTGTTTTTTTTTTCTTTTTTGTAACAATAAAAAAAAAATCACTAAAAACTCAATTCCCAAAGGAATCCTAAGTCAACAAAATTGAGGTTGATTTATTTTATATCCGCTAGTCTAATTATAATTGTATTAAAACTTTACTTATTCATTAAAATATTTATTATTACTATAATGCAAAAATGATAAACACATTATGTGAAGGAGTGTCTGGACAAACACAGTGATAACAATAACTTTGAGACAATATTATTGAAACTTGAAATCGGTTTGGATTTTTATGAATTCACAATGATACCAAACCTCAGCTTAAGACATACAAGCCTTCTAGAATGCATCACTAAAATAAAGACCAAGCAATTTGCCACACTATATTTTGCTAAAACATTTAGATCATAAAACCTTGTAAGATTTAATTAAGGAATTAGACTGACTGAAAATGAGTCGAGAAAGTTGATCCAATTGCTATCATCTTCATCATCTTCCTCTATACCCATATGACTCAATTGATTTTGGGAGCTCTTCTCGATTTCATCGTTTTTAGCAAATCGTCCTCTGATGCGCGGCCTACTATCAGCCAATGTTTTTCTACATTCATACTGATTCGGGAAAAGAAATAGTTAATAATACAACTTTAAGTCCTAATAAAGTTAAGTGCAAAATAATATGATAGCCCTTAATTGAGCAAACCTTAATCTTCTTGTTGAAGTTTCTTTGGTTTCTCTTGCTTCTATATCTCTCAATTCTCTCCTTTTTCTCCTCTGGGCTATAAGGGGAGGCTTTGCTCATACCTTCTATGATACTAATCTCACTCGATAATGGGCTCAATGGGCTCTCCTCTGATCGGTGGTAATGTTGGCCCACATTAAACCCCTGTTTCAAAAGAAATAAAAAGGCAAGCACAAAAACAAAAAAATAAATATATAAATAAAAAACTTGTTAAAAGGTATCACATAGAAAGAGCATAAAATCCATATAAAAACAACAGTGCAAAAATAAGTCACAACAGAAACAACAGATCAATATGCAATTTCATGAGAAATATATTAATAATTTAATGCACATGTGTGTTTTATTTCTATTTATTTATTTCGGAAGTTTTTGACTATGGCCTCGTTTGGGAACATGTTAATTTAGTAACTTTTTGGCTATTTGGTTAAAATATGAGCTAAAAAAAATTAGTATGTTTGGGATGACTTTTTACGAAAAGATGTGCAAAAAGTAGAGAGAAAAGAGAATCTTTGACTTTTTGGTATGGATTATTAACTTTTTAACTTTTTTAATAACTTTTTGACATTTTGATTAAACCGGCCTATTGCCAAATGAGGCCTCTATATATATATAACTCATGTTGGAGTGGCACAGGTTATTGGGAGGCTCACACACTTCCTAGTCATATACAAGGGACCCTCCATATGACTACTTATGACTACTTTATGTTGCCGAGAATATTGTTTGATTTGCATCTACTACAACGTTAATTAATCAAGCAAAAATTAGTGGACAAGAGAGTTGAGAAAAGGGGGTAAAACAACCTTTTGTGTATAAGGTTGTGGGTTAAACTGGAATAATCTAGTGATTATGTAATCCTTTATGGATAAATTTATTTTTTTTTGGGTATTTTGTCATATTTGATACATTAAAAAATGAAAATTAAAAATATAAATAAATATATTTGGTCTAACTATTAACCACTGCAACTATTCTTATCTCTACCTCATCCCCACTAATACAGTTGGGGGTATTTGGTATAATCTATATAAATACATTTATTTAGTACATTTATTTCGATCATATCATTTTTTTATTTTTTTATACATATTTCTATAAAAAATCAAAAATATATTTATTCAGATCATCTCAAATAGGAGTACCTCATTACTTTTATATATATATATGTATTAGTTTTGAAGACACAATTAAATAAAATAAATACTTTCTATTAAAACAAACAAGCCATAATTAATTAGTACCTTTTTTTTTTCTTTTTTTTTCTTTTTTCTTTTAGACTATTGTTTTGAATAAATTGGCCTTGTTTTGCAATCAACTTTTTGGCTAAAAAATACAAAAATATAAAATAGGTTAAATAAGTCAATAAGATAAAATATCATATCTAAATTATAATTATTTCATTTTTCTTGCTAAACACCTTATTTTAATCAAAGTTAAAATAGTCAAAAAATTAAAAAATTAACTAAAAAAGTCCATTGTCAAACCACCACTTAGGATTATTTTGAAAAGTTGATTAAAAGTTAATTTTAAAACTTTTTTTTTTAAAAAAATGTATAAAAACATAAAAATAAATAAATAATACGACCTAAAAATAAATTAAAAATCAAAATTTATGTTTTAGTCATCCTTCAAAAAGCCCTCAGCAACGTGAGCAACAAAGGAGATATAGAAAAGCTGACCTGCAAGTCACCGGCACTGAACACCCTCCTCACCTGACTAGTCTCCCAGTCCAATAGGTCCGCCGCTGGCAGCACCTGGCGAACTCCATTACTATTATTCTTGTGAAGCGACTGAGTGCTGACACTCCTCTGCATCAAACTCTGTCTCGGTGTGAGACCCGAGTAACAACCGTTGGTACCCGAACTCCCAGACCCGTAGCTACTGCATCCACTGCTCATATATCCCACCTCCGACTTCAATGGCGACGCCACCGTCTCTGTTGCTGCGTCTAAGTAACCGTTGGCCGTCACGTCAAGTAGAGGGAAATTGGCGGCGCAGTCGGGTGAGGTGGTGTAACCGAATAGTGAATGGGTATTATTGTTTGGTCCGTACATATCGCGTTGATTGAGATTCTAGTTGAAGAGAATTTGAAGAATGAAGGAGAGACACTGTCTGGTTTATAAAATTGGTTTCTACTTAAAAGAGGAAGGAGATTTATTATTTTTATTTTTATTTTTATTTTTTCAACTAAATAAAAGAGAAAGGAGATTGACGAACTGGGAGATGACGTTGTACGTGACGTCACTTGTGAAGGCGTTGACCTGGTCCTACCACCACAACTGCTAAGGAAAAGTATAAAATAAGGGTAAATTACATAGACACCCCCGAGATTTATATTTATTACAGTTCTCTCTCTTATTTTTTAGAAATTACATCTTTTTCCTGAGGTTTAAAGTTTCATTACAGATTGTCCTCTGAGGTTAAAAGTTTCATAATAGTTCTCCCCTCACTGTAATGATCATTATATATAAAATTAAATTAACAAGGGGTCAGTGTAATTTTCCAAATGTGAAGGGGTGAACTGTAATAAATATAAACCTCAGGGGGTATCGGTGTAATTTACCCATAAAATAAAATAAAAATTATACAAATTAATAAAATTTGTCAAATTACACCCATGTCCTTATAATTTCTACTTTATATTAATTTTATTTTTATATTTTTAATTATATTAATTTATATAATAATTTCTTTATGCAATTAATGGATTACGGATAAAAAAAATATTAAATATAATTATACTAAATTTATGAGTTTTAATATATATATATATTTAAATATCAAGAAAGAGGTTATTTAAGGTTGTTTTGAGAAATATTCAGTGTGTTTGGTTTCATTTTTTTAAAAATTGAATTTTTTATTTTTCATATTTTTTTGTTTTACTGAGTATTTTTAACATTTTAAGCAATTTTTTTTTAAATATTTTTTTAGATGCACATTATGTAGATGAATCTAAATAATAAAATATTTTTTAAAAAATATTTTAAAAAATTAATAAATACACATAACTACGAAAAATGTACTGAATTTTCATATATATATATATTTTAATATTTTTGGTATTTAGTGAATTGTTAAAAGATTTTTTTCACAAGTATTATACTTTTTTAAGTGTATTTATGTTAGATGTGTCTAAAATTTTTTTAAAAAAAATGCTTAAAATATTAAAAAAATTCAGTGAAAACAAAAAAATATTGAAAACGAAAAAGTAAAATTTTCTAAAAAGTGAATTCTGAAAACTAAAACTAAACAGAGTGATTTATTTTAGTAGCTTTTGATTTTTCACAAAAAAATATATAAAAAATTAGATAGAATAGTTGATTTTTTGTTAGGGAAAAAAGCAATGAACTCTTAATATTTTATGAACAGGCAAGCCCTTGTTAGAAAATAGTTTGTAGAATGGACCCACGAAACACACTTTAATTTTGAATGAGCTCCAATGTTTCCCTTTGCAGTTGAGCTAAAAAATTTCCCACCACAAACAAATATCGATTGACAACCAACTTGCACTTAAAGTTAAAAAAAAAAAAAAAAAAAAAAAAAAAAACCAACTTGCACTTTCACAACAGTATAAAGGTCGACCTCACAACAGTATAAAGGTCGACCCCACCACTTGGTTTCAAAAGAGGAGAGAAAAGAGACAATGGAGAAAATAAAAGATCAATTTTATATATATCCCCATTGTGAGTAGCATATAATTCTAATCATTTGTATTAGGTTTTAGGATAATCTAATTCTAATAATTTGTATTAGGTTTTAGGATAATCATCCTTAGAATGACACATGCTGGCCCAAAGTCGAATATGGATGTTTTAATCCCAATAAAATAATGCTTAAGTAAGATATCAAATGTGCCGTTAAACATTTAGTGGTCATTTGGAAAGTGAAAAAAAAAAAATGTTAGTTTTTAGTTTTTTTACCCATTTTGGATCAAATCATTTTTTATATTTTTTACTCACAAAAAGACAAAATAGACTAAAAAAAGCCAAAAATTAACTTTTTACTAATTTTTCAAAACACCACTTAATTTAAAAAAAAAATATTAAATTGACTTGTGACTGGCATTATCTTCAAATAAATTTATTTATCGATCAAAATGATATGACATGTTTAGTATTGTATGTTAGTATAATATAAAAACATCATTATAGCAATTAATTTAAAAATTGAGAACAATCGGAAGGAAATCTAAAATTCTACTAGGGAGGGCGTGTTTGACTGGGGGGATAAGGGGGGGGATTATTTACTGTGCGGATTGTAATCCGCACAGTAAATCTAATCCGATGTTTGTTTTTTTTTTAGTCCGCCGGACTCCATGTCCGGCCGGACTCCTAATCCCTCATATGGGGGATACCACTGTCCGGGGGGGGTGTGGGATAGTATTGGTGGGATTATTTACTGTTTGGATTAGAGGGGTGAGATGACCATTTTGCCCATTTTCTTTGTGTTGCTGTTGGGTTTGATTGGACCATGAAGTGTTGGATATAAATATTGAAAAAATATATGTTTCAAACATTGAAAAAAAAAACTGGTGCTAAAAAAAAATATTAAAAAAATTTATTTAATTTCATTTAATTATTTATTTATTTATTTAATTTGTTGAAATAATTTTTTATGGATATTTTATTGATGTTTTATTTTAAAATTTTGTTTATGTTTTATTTAATTTCATTATTTAAATTTAATAGATGTTTTATTTAATTTCATTTTTTGATTATTATTTTTTTAAAAACAAATTTATTTAAAATCTTAATTAAAAAATAATATATATTTTTATTGATATTTTATTTATTTATTTTTAAAATACACAATTTATTTAATTGTGTAAAAAATAAAATAAAATAATTTTTTATTTAATCTAGCTAAAAATAATTAAATATTATAGATATGTTTAATATTGCTATTACTTAGTAAACAATTTAAAAAGGGTAAAATAGTCATTTATTCATTTATCCTATCCAGTCCGTCCAACCAAACGTTGGATTCACTAAAAATAGTCCGGGGGATTCACAGTCCGGACATCTAATCCCATGAAAAAACAAACACAGGATACATATCCAATCCAACCAAATAGTCCGGGGGATTCACTGTCCCAGGACTCAAGTCCGATGGATTCTAATCCCCCCTTTTCCAGTCCGCCCAATCAAACACACCCGAAGTCTTCATGTCTCAGTCACCAAGATCACTGAACCTCTCGTAAATTTAATTATTTTTTATTAGACAAATATTTACATGATCAAGTGTGAGAAATTTGCACAAACTTCTCATTATTCAATTCAGTTTAGACTTAAAATAATGAGTTTAATTAAAGGTTAATAATTTGATCAAAAGTATATTCCCCATATTTAAAATATATATACACTACAATATATAAGAGTTTTAGAGATCAAATTTTTTGATTTCTAAAAGTGAAATTTCTTTTGCGAAAGACATTTAGGGACCAATTTCTATTGTCGTGAGAATAGTCGTTAAAAGGTCGTCTCGAAAAGTTAAAAATAAGACTTTTAACAACAAATTTTTGAAAATGTCACTAATAGACAAAATAATTTGGTGTCAAAATGATTTATTTTTTAAAACAAAAAAATTGGTCTCAAAATGATAATAATTCATCACTAATGTCTAATTTTCATTGCTACAAATATAATGATGACACTTTTCACAATAAAAATATTTGATCCCTAAAAAATAATTTTATTCTTAAATTTTGGATCTCTAAATTTTTTTTTTTTTTTTGCAGTGATATATGCTAATGGACTCAATGTGTTAATACAATGATGAATTCATTGAAAAATCTCCAAACACAAAAACAAAAGTATGCATAGCCGTGAGAGAGTGGGGACGTCCTACATAGCATCTTCTAAGAAAGTGTGGGTCCAAAATGAGAATCATCTACATGACTTCAAAAGGGGTATCTTTCTATCTTTGGGAGAGAGAGAGAATGAAATGATGATGAATTAGACTTTTCTTTCTCCCTATGCATCTCACTGCACATACTAAACAAAGAGTACCTGTCGTTTCGTTCCTTGGTTGGTCAATTGCCAAAAGCAAAATAATTTAAAGTCCAATCACAAGAGCCAATAACTCAGCTAGCTACTCATTCACTCGCTCATAAACGCACTTCTACAATAATTCTATCTGACATTGCTAATCGACCAACTTTGTTTTGTATTATGTCGGCAAAGAATAGACGTAAACGAATTAAATTGTTCATAAATTAACTCAATTAGATACTCATTCACTCACTCGTGAATGCACTTGTATAATAATTATGACCAAAGTTTGGTAGTTCAAAATTTTCGGAGCTCGATTAGTTTGAATTTTAACAAGATATCGTTTTGAATTTTTTTTTTCCCTTCTCTTTTCTCTTTGAAATAGAGAGAAGAGGGAAGAGAGAAATAAGGAGAAGAGGAAAGAGGAAAGAGAGAAGAAAGAGAGAAGAGGGAAGAACAGAGAAGAAAGATTCATCTATCGGCGCCGTCGCCATCATCGTCGCGATGGTCCTTTGTGTGTGTACACAGATCTGTGTATACACACAAGACGGCCGGTGTGTGGATCGTTCTTCTCTCTGCCTCTCTCTTCTCTCAACAAATCTATGTGTGTATACACAGATCTGTATATACACACATAGATTTGTCTCTGCTCTATCTCTTTCCTCTCTTCTCCTCTCCTTCGTCGTTGTGGGTTTGTTTTTAGATTTGGTTTTGATTTTAATTTTAGATTTTGATTTGTGTAAATTTGGTAGATTTGTGTAGATTTGGTTTGTTTGTTTGTTTGTTTTTTTTTTGATTTAGATTTTGATTTTTTCGAAGAGCAGAGCAGAGCAAAGGGAGAAGGAATGCCACGACCCAAATCCGCCCCTATAGGTTTGGTATCACAACCGGCCAGTAGTCCTTGGATTACCAAAGGCCTCATGACAAATTAACATATAGATAGGGGCTGCGGAAGCAAATATACAAAATAGATAAGGTCCAATGAGTTGTGATAACATACATGGGACAGAAAAGCTTGAAACTTTTATAAAATGCGAGCGAAGTCAACACACATAGCATATACACAACGCACTTAGGCGTACATGACAAAAATCTCGCCCACAACTTAACAAACAACATAGTCTAATACAGATTGCAAAAACAGCCACAAAATCAAACTTCATCAGGAACCTCCTCGCGAGACGCAAGGGTTGGTTGACAAAACTGAAATGTGGGCCGTCAACTCTGGTCCTGATCACGTACTGGCTCACCTACATACATAATATAAACAGTGAGCGGAAGCCTAATGAATAATAACGGAGTAAAGGGTTCTAATAAATGAGGTCCATGCAAATTCAAAAATCATAAATCAGATTCAAATTCATAATCATGTTCAGATCTTATACAGAAATCGTAAGTCGTGCTTAATCATACGTGGTACATCTATTAGCGCTAACAGAGCAGATACAAAATAGATGCAGAACATGTGGTGGTTATGAATAACCAGTTCCATAAAGGAACCTCCGGATCCGGGTAACAGATAATAAACATGCTGAGCTCCATGATGGAGCCTCCGGTACGGGTAACAGATGACAAACATAATAAGTCCCATAATAGGACCTCCGATACCGGGTAACAGCTAACAGATATCACATGGTGCTAAGGATGCCACGAATACATGTCAGAAATTGGACAATCATTCATTGTACAGAATATAGCATTTCAGAAAACAAATCTTAATTCTTCATACAGAAAATAAATAAAGTTGAATATAACTTTACTAAGTTATTACTCACAGTTGGCTTCAGGTGCAGACAGACAGAGCAGGCTAATCGAATGGTTTACGGCACGTGACCTACATGACACATAACAGATACACACCTGAAACATATGTTCGAATTGCACATAACTTATTTCGTTTGTTCTTAGTGTGTTTCTAGCTTTTAATCCTCATTATGGAGTCTTAAACATGGCCTAGGAATGCCCAGGATGGAATGAGGATGCAAAAATGCATTTAAAAACATTTTTCAAAACTTGTTAAAAATAAGGTTCATGCTTGAGCGTGACTTTCCTCGCTCGAGCGGGCATGCAGACAATAAAGCTTCGCTCGAGCGTGACTTTTCTCGCTCGAGCGGGCTGCAAACTTTTGAAAAAGTACTAGTTGCACGTTTTTCACGCTCGACGGACGCTCGATCCCCGCTCGAGCATGAGACTCAGAACCTCGCTCGAGCGCGGATTCCCTCGCTCGAGCGGACTGTAAAACACATGAACTTCTGGGCATATGCATTTTACGCTCGAGCGTGACTCACGTCGCTCGAGCGGAAGTGCACGTACTCAGAGTATACGCTCGAGCGTGAAGTCCCCCGCTCGAGCGTGGATCAAATTTCTGGAATTTCCAACTTTGATCTTCAAGCTCAAACTCAACCTATACACCTCAAAACTCAATTTTTATGGGCCAAAAACTTGGGGAAATACATGAAAACTCTTAAAACAACATGTTTAAAGGATCCTATCAAGAAATCATGGCCCAAAAGCATACCAATTGTGCAAAAATTCAACTTCAAACTCAAGAATAATTCATAACATGCATACAATTCTTTGAACTAGGGCTCCTCAAAACACGATCAAATGCTACCAAATAATATGAAACTCATTGTTTTTCTAAAATTAAAGTGAATTCAAAACATGCATGAGAGAATTCTTTGAAAATTAAACTCAAAACATGGAAATTTATGCCTGCATGCATGAATTGATTTAGTTCCCTCCAAACCTAGCTCAACCTTACATGAATTCATCTAATTCGTTAGAATTCTTGAACTAGTAATTCGATTTCATAGTTAAGAGGGTGAATGCCTACCTCAAGTCTTGAATTCTCAAGTGTGGTAGCTTAATCTTCCAAATTCTCTTCAATTTCCTCTAACTTTCAAGCAATTTTCTTGTTGAGTTCAACTCTTCTCTCCCACTCTCTCCCTCTCTCGTTTGTCTCTCTTGGATGAGCTCAAAATGTGATGGAATGAAAGAAAAAGAAGTGAATGGGCTCAATTGGTGCCTTAAATAGGCTTAGATGCAAGTGTGATTAATTGAGGTTGATTGGTGCACATTAATTTAACCTAATTTAATCGTTCCGAATCGAACTTCGATTGAACCTACCATAAAATTCTAAAAATCCTAATTAGCACATAAATCAAGTCAATTTCGTAATCGGATGCCGATAAGGCCTTCAATTCGCAACCCGAAACTAGAACGTGAACAGATCTTCCTACGCCCAACAGATATAGACACAACCCATGCAACACACACATGCAGTTTAATTTAGAATTTCACCTTAATTGCTAATTAGGCATAATTAATCATGGATTAACGTTAATCAGAGGTTGGGGTTGTTACAAGGAAGAAGAGGAAGAAGAGAGGGGAAGGAAAAAGAAAAGGAAAAAAAAAAAAAAAAAGAGGTGCCAAAACGAGCCATTCGAGCCACAATGAATTTGTCTTACCTAGCTGGACTGACTAATTATATCTTACATTGCTAATAGACCAACCTTGTTTGTACTATGTCAACAAGGAATCAATGTAAATAAATCAAACTGTTCATAAATAATTTAAGATTTGACTCTTTTAAAATCAATTTTAACTTATTATTAATATAGGCATATTTTATATTTTACTCGTATTTTTATTTTTGAATTCTAGTTTGATTTTTTAAAGTTTGACTTGAACTTGACATAAATTTGATTAATTCTTAATGAGTCGAGCTCAAACACCTCATAGCTCCACTCAACTCATTTGCAATTCTACTTGTAAATTAACAATACATGCAATTTGTGTGTTAGTGTACATATGCTGCACCCCCGAGTATTTCACAACAATCTCCTGGGTATAATGTTGAATAACATAAAAAAAAAACATAAATATACATGACGCACTTTCTAATATCAATTGATTTTAGGAGTGATTGTAAAACTTTGTCTAATAAGTACTATCATGATTATAGACAATTGTCTAAGGGCTTTAAGTTACAAAAGCATCATTGTGAAGGAGAGATTGTTACTGCACACAATGCCATTAAAAACAGGCTCACAAGTGACGGTGATTAGAGGAAAGATAGCAGAACACAGTTTTTACAACTTTAAATTACAAAACTAGCCAGTGTAAGAGCTCCTCTTTGATCAATATTTAGCAAGTTAGACAAAAAACAGAGGCAACTCGGAGAACCACACAAAAAGAACATTGAGAAGATAAGACGAAGCATATAATCTGACAATGCTATTTGTAATCTCATGATGTCTTATGTTATTTCTCTTCACTACGTTAGACACAAACATGGACAAAGAGAGCAGCACTTTCATATGAATACTATGTGTGCTGTTTTCTGACCACACTGCCAAACAGGTACTTAGCTGGAGAGCATTGGCAGAATAGATTGTGTTGAACGACCTGTAACTGAAAGATGAGACTCCGGC
Organism: Camellia granthamiana; assembly: GCA_036172215.1. NCBI lineage: Eukaryota > Viridiplantae > Streptophyta > Magnoliopsida > Ericales > Theaceae > Camellia > Camellia granthamiana. Next base: position 310,417 of record JAXFYN010000289.1, on the reverse strand, counting down.
GGTGGTTCTTCCACCCGGGGGCACTCCGACGATCAAGTCAGTTATCTCTCAAAGATAGCAAAAGTGCTTAACTCACTATTCAGAATACCAAAAGCGTACCTTAGACCCACGAGGGTGCCTTACTTTTATAGCCAACACTGACTTGATGCCTGTAGAAGTCTAGCTTCAATGGACTCTAGCTCAATGCTTATCCTGGACTCTCAAATAGATAGAGATAAACTCCATAAGAGCTTTATCTTTATCCAGACTGAGGTCCTCCCCCATTCTAGGACTTTTGTCCCTTATCTGCTCATCTCGGATTCCGGTATCTCCGCAGATAACCTCAGCCTAGCCGAGATTACCTCGGCGTCAAGTCAAGGACACGTGGCACTTTGGTTGGCACTTTAGCGCCACCTTGGCCACGTGTTGCCACTCAAAAAATATTCCCCCATAACTACCCCCTAAGTTTTATTACCTCGGCATCCTGAGGTGATGGAACCTATATCTTCAAACCATATATCATGTCGGCTAAGCTGGCTCTATCATTTATTACCGAGGTCATCACTCATCGGCTCCATATGATAAACACTTCAAAGTGTTTGCATTAATGCTTTAGAACCAAGAACCAAGTTCTTTTCAAACCTCTCTAGCCGAGATCACCTCCAAAGCTGAGGTCTTTTCTTCATTAAATCAAGAACTCCAAGAGTTTTTTCACGCATATGAGCTGTCACGCATAACAACCCAACCGTTTTTGCCACGCGTCTCTTCCCCATTGAATCGTACCTGACATGCACCATCAAGACGCGTCACATTTGCATACGCCGCCTGCCAGGTATGTCGTCCAAGGTACATTCATTGTGGTTTGCCACCCTTTCGTGTTTTTGACGAAATTCCGTCCTCTCTCTCCTTCTTTTCACTTTTGCAAACATGATTTCTCTAAAAAACCCTCAACTTTCTCTCTCCTTAAACCACCATTGTTACCTTCTTCAAGCTTTCTACAACCACATCCGTTCACTTCTTTCGACGAAACTTTCTACGTTCTACCACTCGTACCGCCTGCGTTTAACTCCAGTGTATCTCACACCAGCCTCACATTCTCTGGTAAGCCACTGCTTCCTCTCTAATCAATCTGCGTTTTTCTTCAAACTTTTGCTATGTTTGTACACGGCCATTGCAAATCTGTTCATGCTCTTTAAACAGTCATTTGTGTGTTGAATTCCTCCATTCGTCATCTGTTTCATGATTTTGATTTTGTACAATCTGTTGCTTGTATTCCCACACACATACACACATGTTTGTCCATACACTTTGACGTTCTTGATAGCTTGTTGCTGTTTCTTGTTTTTGTGCACATTTATATTTTATGCAATGTTCTTGAACCCTTTCTGGTTTTCTTGAGTCTGAATCTCTATTCTTCTCTGTTTTCTTATTGTGTTCTCCAGATTCTTGCCTTTAATCCTCCTGTTTTAGTAACTCTAGGATTGGGATTTGCCTTAGAACTCCAAACTCTAGGAAAAATTGAAACAAATTCCTTTTAGATCGTCTAAAACTCTTGCCCTAGCATTCATTTAGGTTTTGTCGAGGTCCTTTTAAACCTTAATAAACCACTTCCTTTTGCAATCCAACACTTTCCCCTTAAGCTGACGTCATGGGTATGTGGAGGTGGAAGGTAGACACCCTAATTAAGCTAGAATATTTCAGGCAGGAGTTCGCCATCCCTGCTGATGTTCACCTCAGGTTGACTGGGGAGGAGTACTCCATCATGCCCAATAATGACTCCATGCCCTTTCCAGTCGTAGCCTTCGTAGAGTGTGGACTTAGGCTCCCTCTCGATATCCTCTTCCGAGAAGTCCTTCACTATTATAAGCTCAACCCAATGCAATTAGCCATTAACTCATACAGAGTCATTAACGGTATCATTGCCTTAGCACGCCGAGAAAATGCTAGGATAACTCTAGCCGACATCCAGTATTGCTACACCATGTGTGGCCTTAAGTCAGAAAAATACTACATTTACTACCTTAAGCCGAGGTCGACGAAATACAAACTCATCGCTGACCTCCCTAATTCCAACAAGGGCGCCGGGGACGATTACTTCATCGTCTCAGGCAACTGGGAATTCCTTCCAGATGATGACCTTCACCTCTATCCATTAAGCCGTACATTGTTCAGAGAGAGAGAGAGATGATAAGAGCCAAGTGTTTACTTTTACTTGCTTCTCAAGGCTTTTTTACTTTGACATTTTTGTATGCTCTAACGTCCGTATGTTTTATTTTGTAGTTCTTCCTCAGCCTTCAAAGGACTTCCGCAAAAACTTTTATCCTAGTAAGGATTTTAAGAAGTTGTTGAGTCTGCCAGTTGACCAGCGAACAGCCCCTTTGCTGCTCAACTTTATCCTGACGTATAAATTTGTACTTCTCGACATCCCAAGAAAAAGAAAAAGCAAGTCTCCTCCATCAGCAATAACTCCTTAAGTCGAATCATCAAGGCCTAACCAAGGATCAACATCTAGTCCTGTGGAACAACCATCAACCTCTGCTCCACAACTAATCCCACCTTCTTAATGCCAACGCCGACGTCGAGCTCCATTGTTCGCACCGGCAGGTAGGACTCGAAGCCGAAGATGTCGAAGTGCCGAGGTGTCCTCATATGATCCAGCCAACCTACCAACAGCTTTACTAGCAATTCGCCTTGGTACTAAAGTTACCATTGCCATCTCCGCGACAAAATGGGTCGCAAGAAGGCAGTTGCTGATGATCTTCTGGCCGACATCCCAAACGTTGTTGCTGTCCAATCTCCATCTTCCCAATCTCAACCCAAACCAAAACCAAAGAGGCTGAAGAAAGCTCAACTTAAGGCAACGGTGACTCAGATTGACAGTGTGGACACATTGCCAATTTCAAAACTGGCCAATGGCGAGAAAACCTCCTCCACCACCGAGAAGAGGCCCGACGAGGCTGAACCATCTGAATCCACCAAGTTAAAGAGGCCAAGGTCAGACTCTGCAGCAACTTCGGGTTCTCTCAAATCCGATGCCCCCTGGGCCCCTTCAATCATAATTGAGGACAAGCTAGTCAGAGCTGGTGACAGCGCCGATGACATCGACCGCAAAGACCTCGACCGCCTTGCTCCTTCCCAAAGACCTCGACCGCAATGCCGAGGTTAGCGAATATGAAAATTTCGCTTTGATGTTGCAGCACTCCGTAAAAGTAAACCCCTAACACTTAATACGCTCCATACTTTGTTTTTCCATACTTAGAGTTTTATTAACTTTTGTTTTGTCCATTTCTTCTAGGCAATCTAGCATGCCCACTCCTTCGCGATAGGGGTGCAACTTGGGCGGGCTTAACTCGAGCAACTCGAACCCAGGCCGAATTTTTTTAGGGCTTGGACAAGATATTTTTAAATTCGGTACGGGCTTGGGCAAAAATTCAAAAGCCCAAATTAAATTTGGACGGGCTTGGGCAAAGATATCAAACAACCCGAGCAACCCGAAGCTCGAATTATACATATATAAAAATATAAAAATATTAAATATATATATAAATTATTAACCATTACATGATATTAAAGTAATTTAGATTATTAAATCATATTGAATATATATTATAAATACAAATAACATAAAATCTTACTTTTTTTTTTTATATTTTCACTCATAAATTGTAAAGACTACAATAGCGACATCTCTGTTACATTATATAAATTATTTGTTTTGATGGTATTAATGATTTTCTATATATATAAAAAAAAATGTAAATATAGTCAAATTTTAATAATTTAATAATATAGCTGCAAAAAAAAAAAAAATACAATTCGGGAATTTTGGGCAACTCGGGTTTAACTCGGGTCGGGCTTGGGCAGACAACCTCGGGTTACAATTCGGGCTTGGGCGGGCTTAGGCAGATCTCAGCACAACTTGGGCTGGGCTTGGACAACCTCCCAACCCGACCGATCCCGCCCGAGTTGCACCCTTACTTCGCGATGTAGGCTTTCGACATCAGGAAGGAGTTGGTCAACAAGACCAAGGAGGCTGCCAATTTGTTGAAAACTGTCAACAGAGCCGAAGCCAAAATGAAGATGCTTATAGGTCAAGCCAAGGCAGCCAAACAAGCCCAGGATGAGGCCGATGAGAGGGCAGGCGCTGTTGAGGCCATTGCTAAGGTCTTGGAAGCCGAGAAGAAAGAGGCCAAAGAAAAGACCGCCGAGGCCCAAGTTGAACTCATTGCTGCCTTGGCCACAAAGGACGTCGAGATCAAAGCGGCGGACGAGAAAATGTACGCCGAGGGGGCAGCCGATGTTTGCGAGGACTACAAGAAGCAAGTGAAGCAGGCATGCAACAAGGGTTTCACCCTTAGTTGGATGGTTGCTTTAAAGGAGTTGGATGTCCCCGAGGACTTGCTTCTCCGAGAAAATAGCTGCACGTCTTGCCATTCCCTCCCTCTCCAAGCCAGTCCGAGGACGAAGCTGAGTCCGAGGATCAGGCTGAGGCCGAGAAAATCGAAGAAGCTACTGCGGCCAAGTCCCCAACTCTGAATGAGCAAGTCTTGGACTTGACTTAGGATGAGGAAGATGAAGTCTCTAAAGGTGCCTCCTCCCAGAAGACAGCCTCCGAGGTGCCAATCACCGAGAAGAGCATCGATCAGACTATACAAGAGATCGATGCTAAGCTCGAGGCTGAGAAGGCTGCCGAAAAGGGCTCACAGTTGTCTTATGAGGCGGGACACAACCAACTGTTGGCACCGAGTAGTCCATTTTGATGCTTTTCTTTATTTCTTGTACCTTGTACTTTTTTCTTACTTTTGAAACAATGTTAGCTTTAATTTAGCCGACGTGCCACCTTTGTAATCCGAACAAGTAATCCCTTTGTAGGCCGAAGTGCCCTTTTTTCCTTTTGAATGCAAGTCTTCTTTTTTGACCAAGTGTCTGAATGCTTGTCTTTCCTTTAATATTTTGTATGCTTCCATACTTAGAATATTTTGCATGTCTTCAAAGTACATCTTAACTATGCAATCTTTTCGGGGTAACATACCTCGGGTATATCCACTGACTTGTTCATCTTGGCCTTGGTCTAACACTTGAAAACATTTTGTAGAAATATTTTCACAAGTGTTTATCTTGGTACTTCACTTTTAGTTAACAAGACTTCTGTCTTCCATGGTAATCTCGGCAAGTACGTAGATATTTCTTTCAACATAACCTCGGCTTAACTTCAACTTGTAAATTTTCTTTAAAATTTCAACAAGTGTTAAACCAACGTTCTTTTAACATAACCTTGATTTAACTTCGACTTGTAAATTTTCTTTAAAATTTCAACAAGTGTTAAACCAACGTTCTTTTAACATAACCTTGATTTAACTTCGACTTGTAAATTTTCTTTAAAATTTCAACAAGTGTTAAACCAATTTCGTTTCAACATGACCTCGGCTTAACTTCAACTTGTAAATTTTTCTTAAAATTTCAACAAGTGTTAAACCAATTTTAGCATGTAAATTCCAACTTCCAAGCATTATTCTCCAACTCTCTACCCCCTAATGTGAACTTAATTTTCACTTATGTTCACATTAAGTATGTACCTACGATCTTGTCGCCGAGATCAGATTCAAACAAAGACTGGCCGAGGTTATCAACCTCGGTCTCTGTTAATCTAACTGATATGTATTTAGTGTCATTCAAAGTTTTTATTTTGTCAACACAGCAAATCTTAGTTCAACTTGATTATATGCAAGTATAATTCAACTCTGCCATATAATAAGTCTAAGTTATTCATCATGTTTCAATCGAAAACATCGCCAACTTAGTTCAACTCTATTATATGCAAGTATAATTCAACTCTGCCATATAATAAGTCTAAGTTATTCGTCATGTTTCAATCAGAAACATTGCCAACTTAGTTCAACTCTATTATATGCAAGTATAATTCAACTCTGCCATATAATAAGTCTAAATTATTCATCATGTTTCAATCAGAAACATCGCCAAGTGACTGGTCAGTTGTTTTACACAAGTTTGAAATCAAGAATGGAGCTAAAATTTTATTAATTACTTCGGCTAATAACAAAAGATTTTAAAGAAAGAAACAAAATGAAATCTTAATGATAGAAGAACTTCAGGTTGCAAGTATTCCAAGGTCTTGTCAACTCTTTGCCATCACTGTCTTCAAGCTGATATGCCCCATTGCCCAGGATCGAGATGATTCTATAAGGTTCTTCCCAGTTTGGGCCAAGCTTGCCCTCTCTTGGATCTTTCATGTTGCCGACGACCTTTCTAAGGATGAGGTCCCCAACTTGAAACTCTCGTGGGTTTACCTTTTTGTTGTAAGCCTTGGCAAGTTACTCCTGGTATGCCCCCAGGTCAATTGCTGCCTTCTCCCTTCTTTCTTCTAATAGATCCAGATCTTGGGCTAAAAACGCATCGTTAGTCTCATTCTCCACTTCTTGGGTTCTGACCCTTGGGATGCCGACCTCTAATGAGATTACTGCCACTGTGCCATAAGCCATAGCAAATGAAAATTCTCCAGTTGATCTTCTCGGCGTAGTCCGATATGCCCAAAGTACACTGGGCAACTCGCCCACCCACTTTCCCTTTACTGCTTCCAGCCTCTTCTTAATCCCATCCAATATAGTTTTGTTGGATGCTTTTGTCTGTCCATTGCTTTAAGGGAAGCTTGGAGTGGAATAGTAGTTCTTGATCTTGTACTTTACACATAAGCTCTTGATTAGCTTACTGTCAAACTGCGTACCATTGTCTGTTATTATTGCCCTTGGGATCTCAAACCTGGTGATGATGTTCTTCTATATGAAATTCTTCACATCAACATCTCGAATTTTTGCAAGGGGTTTAGCTTCCACCCACTTGGTGAAGTAATCTGTTGCTACTAGCAGGTACTTCCTTTGTCCAGTTGCCTAAGGCAGCTATCCAACAAGATCCATCCAGGGGTTGGATATTGGGTTTAAATCTGCTGCTGGTTGGTGTATCAAAAGTGAAAACCTCTGACACTTCTCACACTTTCTGACATAAGCTTCAGTATCTTTCTACATGTAAGGCTACCAGTACCCTTGATTAATGACTCTATGAGTAAGTGACCTGCCCCCTGTGTGGCTTCCACATACTCCTTTATGTATCTCATACAAGAAGTCTTCAACTTGTGAATGATGTACGCACCTCAAAAGGGGTCCAGTAAAAGATCTTCTGTAGAGATGCCCTTCTACTGTCAGCTTGAATCTTGCTGACTTCAGTCTGATCTTGTGTGCTTCTTTATGATCATCTGGTAGTTTTTCCTCTTTAAGGAATACTATTATTGCATCCATCCAGCTTGGTCCCATTTCGACACACATTGCCTCATGCTCTGTGTTATGTGGTTTTGCACTTGGACCTGACAAGTAGTCAACCATTATTGTTCTTGCCTCTCCTGGTTTCATTGCATTAGCCAGGTTGGCCAAGGCATCAGCATGGCTGTTGTCATCTCGGCCGACTTGCTGTAGTCGGCAATTTTGGAATAATGCCATCAGTCTGCCCACCTTCTTTACATAGGCCACCATCTTTTTATCTCGGGCTGCGTATTCGCCTGTTGCTTGGTTGATGATAAGTTGGGAGTCACAAAAGACCATTACTTCCTCGGCTTTTATTGCTGCTGCCAATTTCAACCTTGCGATCAGGGCTTCATACTCTGCCTTGTTGTTTGAGGCTTTAAATCCCAAATGAATGGATTGTTCAAGCATCTGTCCTTCCGGCGATACTAGCACTACTCCTGCCCCCGTTCATTGTCGGTTTGAACTTCCGTCAACGAACGGGCGGAAGGAATTGCCGACGTAAACACTGCAGGGCCTGAGTTTCTCTTTTTTCTTCTGTTTGGCTATCCCCAACTGGGTTTCTCCTTGTTCACCTGGACATTGTATATCTCGGCTCAACAGAGCCCGATGTATGATGGCGCCTGGTGTGAACTCGGCCACAAAGTCGGCCAAAACTTGGCCTTTGATTGTTGTTCTAGGTCTGAATTCCAAGTCATATTGGCCCAACACCACTGCCCATCTGGCTATCCTGCCTGTCAGATCTCCTTGTTGCAACAGGGACTTCAAAAGATGCTCAGCTAACACCATAATCTTGTGGGCTTGAAAGTAATGATTCAGCTTCTTGGAGGCCATCACCAAAGCTAGTGTTAGCTTTTCCAAGGTAAATATCTGATCTCTGCATCTGCTAGGGTTTTACTCACGTAGTAAACTGCCCTCTGTTCCCCTTTATCTTCCCTGATTATCACTACACTTACTGCAGGTTCTGAGACTGCCAAGTATAAGAACAGCTCCTATCCAGGTACTAGATTTGAGAGAACTGGAGCTGTGGTCAAGTATTTCTTTAAGTCGGCCAAGGTGACTTCGCACTCCTCTGTCCATAAGAATTCTGTGGCTTTCTTCACCAAACTGAAGAAATGTTTGCATTTATCAGAACTTCTACTTATGAATCTATTTAGGGCTGCAGCCCTTCCAGTCAACATCAACACTTGTTTTGCCGATGTTAGACTCTCTAACTCTAGAATGGCCTTGATTTGATTCGGGTTTGCTTCAATGCCCTTTCTGGTGACCAAGTATCCCAGGAATTTCCCTGACCCAACTCCGAATGCACACTTCGATGCATTAAGTCGGAGCCGAAATGTCCTTAGGATATCAAAGACTGTCTTTAGGTCGGTTACATGATCTTCAGGTTCCTTGGTCTCTACAACCATGTCATTAATGTAAACCTCCACTGTTTTGCCTATTAGATATCTGAACATTTTAGTCACCAATCTTTGGTAAGTTGCTCCTGCATTTTTCAACCCAAAATGCATCACTTTGTAGCAGTACAACCCTTTTGGGGTGATAAATGCAGTCTTCTCCCCATCTGGGGGGTACATAGCTATTTGATGGTACCCCCTGTAAGCGTCTAGAAAGCTCATCCTTCCATGCCTTGAAGTGGCATCCACCAATTGGTCAATCTTGGGTAGTGAGAAACTGTTTTTGGGACAAGCTTTATTTAGACGGGTGAAGTCCACGCAGACCCTCCACTTCCCATTCTTTTTCTTCACAACCACCGTGTTTGATAACCATGTCGGGTAATTTACTTCTCGAATGGCTCTGGCCTCCAGAAGGTTATCCACTTCCTCATTTATTGCCTCAACATGCATCAACATCGGTCTTCTTGCTTGTTGGATGACAGGTTTGGCCGACCTGTCCACATTCAGTCTATGGCAAGTGACATCGGGATCAATGCTAGGCATCTCGTACGGTGTCCAAGCAAACACCTCAAGGTTTGCCCTCAAGAATGCTTCTAATTCCCTTTCCTCTTCCTCGGCCAAGCCTGAGCTGAGAAGGAAAAAGCGCTCTTCGTCTCCTTGTTAGACTAAGATCTTCTTTAGGGTTTTCTCATTTTTCTCGGTTGGTTCTTTGCCGACATTCTCAAGGACCTCCATGTCCTCATCTTCAATCTCTGCTACTTCTGCTTCTCGTATGTTGCAGGTGGATTTCATTGCTGCCATGGAGCAATTCTTTGCCTGCACTTGATCCCCTCTGACCTCCTCAATTCCATGCTCTGTTGGAAATCGCAACAGCTGGTGCAATGTTAAGGGAACAACCCCCATTGCATATAGCCATGGTCTTCCCAGGATAGCATTGTAAGGGGAAGGAGTGTCAATTATTGTGATCTCAGTTCTTACCTTTTTGGTGCCAACTTGCACCTCCAAGCTTACTGCTCCCAAAGGCCACGTCGGCGTTCCATTGAACCTGACCATTGGACCATTGGACTATTCCAAATCATCTTAGTGAAGGCCAAGCTCCTTGTAACACTTGATATACATGATGTCACAAGAGCTGCTCTGGTCGATCAGAATTCTCTTTACCTGGCACTCTCCAATCTGGAAGGATATTACCAAGGCATCATTGTGTGGATGTTGCACCATCTCCAAGTCATCTTCAGTAAAGGACACCACTGGTCCTTGGCACTCGTCTGCCCTAGGTCTCTTCTGTCGAACCTGATACACATGTTGGAGGTGTTTTACCTTCTGAGTTTCCCCTCGTATCTCGTTCTCATTCACCTTCGAGTGAATCACATTAATCACTCGAGGTCTGCCTGCTTACAGTTGCGGTGCTGGTGGAGATGGTGCTGCCGGTGCCTGAGGTAGTCTCGTTTGCTCTTCCCTTGTCTTGGTTTCATCTACCAAGTCTCTTAAATAGCCCTGTCTTACCAGGTCTTCTAGATGTGCCTTTAGGGCTCTGCACCCTTGAGTTAGATGCCCATCCTTATTGTGGTAGGCACAATGCTTCCCTAGACTTCTTTCCATAAATTCACCAGGAAGCTTCTCTGGTGCTCTATAATAGGGCTGATTCTGGATTCTTTCCAAGACTTTGTAGATCGGAATTCGGAATACGGTTGTGATTGCTTGTGTAGCCCTCATTCCTGTCTCTTGCTTATTGTATCCATCATTACCTCGGCCTCGCTTTGGTGAGCCATTTCTCTTTTCTTGTTTCGATGCCTTTGTCCCTGGCGTGTCCTCATCGGCCTTAGCATACTTTTCTATCCTGGCCATAAGTTTTTCCATACTTTTTGGCAATGTCTTTGCCAGTGATTTTCAAAGCAGGCAATCATCTTTCAGGCCGTTCTTAAAAGACACGACCACCACCTCTTGGTTGCACCCTGGTATTCGGTTGAACACCTCATAATACTTTTTGGCATAGGCCCTAAGGCTTTCATCCTCACCAATTCTCAGAGCCATCAAGGAGTCCACCCTTAATGGCTGTAGTTTGTTTGTCACAAACCTGGCCACGAACATCTCGGCCAGGCTTTCCCAGCTTTTCATAGTTCCTTTCGGCAACTTGTGAAACTAGTCTGATGTAATTTTCCCAAAGGACGAGGGGAACACTTTGCAAAGCAACGGCTCGTTCCCGGTGTATAATGTCATTGAGTTCAAGTACAAGCCGACATGAAAGTTAGGGTCCGACTTATCGTCGTATAGCTAGAATCTCGGCATATTAAACCTCTGCGGGGCTTCAAACTTGTCTAATTCTACTGAGAACGGTGTTCTCAGCTTGATCGGTGAGGTTATCTCGGCATCTTGTCGCTTCCTCTGGAGGTAATCCCTTAGATCCTCCTTGGTCCGTCCAGGAGCTCGGCTATCAACAGATTTCAGCCTCTTCAGTGCGCTACTCCCAGTGTCGTTATGAGTCCTCTTGGACCTCTCCCCATTAGTTGCATCGAAACAAAGTTCCTTTCCTTGAACATGTCGATGTTCTTTGGGATCAGCTTCCTTGGTGCGATGCGTTGTCACGACCCAAACCCGCCCCTATGGGTTTAGCACCGTAACCGGCCAGTAATCCGAGATTACCGAAGGCCTACTGAACAGTAATACAGTGAAACAGAGTACAGGGGCATGGCGGAAGCCAATACAGTAAACAAATAATGTCCAATGAGCTATGACAGTCTGTATGCCAAAAAGATTTTCCATACATTATGCAGATCAGTATGCAAAACATTTACAACCATTCAGGACAGGGATCAAATCCCTATTAAACAGTACAGTAACGGACTATACAATATTACAAAAGCAGTCCAAGACAGACGGGGAAATAAAAACACCCCCTAAGCCTTAGCATGATAGGCTCGGAACCTCGCAGTGAGGCACATTGGTTGGCTTGACAAAACTGGAGTTTACTCCGACGCTTCTAGCTTTGATCCGGTGCATGTACACCTACATATATATATGAGCAGTGAGCTAAAGCCCAGTGAATAACACAATGCGTAAAGAGGTTTAGAATGAATGTCCTTACAGTGATGAAAACAGTTCAATTCAATCAGCATATCAGTTGTTCAGTACAGTAAACAGTCATATGTGGTACATCCATTAGCATATAAGTAACAGTAGGTCTTAAAAGACCGAACAGTAATGATGGCCATCAATCAGTAACAGTAGTGGTTCCACGAGGGAACCGACAGAGATCGCTGTAACAGTAACAGTAAACAGTAGGTACTAAGGATGCCACAGTACAGTTCAGAAATAAAGGACATACATTCATTCAGTAACAATATCAGTTCAGTAAACAGTTCAGTATTCGGAAGATAAACATTTTGAACATATCTTTACACAATTGTTACTCATAGAGTTCTGGGCTACAGTGAACTAGAGCGTCTCCCCGAAATGCCAACCCTATACAGTTAACAGATTGAACACACTCTAAGTTTCACAGTTGGGAAAGATAAACATTAACTCCCTATTATACCTCGGTGTGTTCTACATCTATATCCTCATTAAGATGTCTAAAACTAGGCCTAGGAATGCCTAGGATGGAATGAGGATGCAAAGATGTATTCAGAAAACATTTGCAGAATTTTCAGTGAAACAGAGTCCCGCTCGAGCGCAGGTTTCCCCCGCTCGAGCGGACAAGCAAACAAATGTACCCGCTCGAGCGCCAACTTCCCCGCTCGAGCGTGTCACTCAATACTCCGCTCGAGCGTACATTTCTCCGCTCGAGCGGACTGATGAACAGTGCAAAGTACTGGATGCTCGATTTCTCCGCTCGAGCGCTACATCTTCCGCTCGAGCGGACTGTAAAACAGGTCAAAGTACTGGGAGCTCGATTTCTCCGCTCGAGCGCTACTTCTTCCGCTCGAGCGGGAGGCAAAAATCTGGAAAATCCAGGTTTGTGTTCTAAGTCCAAAACTCAAATTTGATGCTCCCAATTCGATCCTCTTGGGCCCATTTCTTGGAAAACTCTTTTAAACACATAGAATAACATGTTTCAAAACTCAATTTAAGAAATCAAAGCCTAAGGGTGTTTAATCAAACTCATTTCCAAACCCAATTCTCATGAACAATGTTCAAACATGACATGCATGCACTTTAAACAATTTTAAGCCTCAATGCTAGCTCAAATGAGCTCATTCATTTCAAAACAAGATGAAAACATGGGCTCTAACAATAATATGAACATGCATGTGCCAAATTCCACGTAATCAACCTCAAAATGCAAGGATATAGCCATGCATGCAACATCTAAGCTTCAATTCGACACTTTGAGCCATAGATTGGCTCTTGACCTCAATTTAGCTCAAAACCATGCAAGAACAACTCAAAGACACAATTAGGAAGATGAATGATCTACCTTAGGTGTGGAATTAGAAGTGTAGGAGCTCAAATATGTAATTACTCTTCCAAATTTCCAAGTCTCCAAGCAATTCTACAAGACAAACTCAATCTCTCTCTCTCTAGCTCTCTTGGTCGGCAAGAACAATGAAATAGGGCTGAGGAAATGTTTTAACAAATACAATACAAGGCTTAAACAAAAGGCTAGCAAAGCCCACTAAGTGGCAAAGTTGTAAATAACTCGAACTCATGTAATTTAGCCTATTTTAATCTAATTTAATCATGCCTAAACACATTTTAATTAAATACACCATAAAATTATATAAATTCTAATGGTTCCAAATCATCAATCAATTTACGGTTCGGCCGCCGATAAGGCCTTCAATTAGCAGTTTAAACATAAAACATGAACAGATAAATATTCAATCAAACAGATAGAATATGCAATACAATAGATATACTCAATCAATTCAGGTTCAATTTCAGTCAGTCGGTTCAGTATTTTATTCAGTCCAGTTATCAGTCATTATCAGACTCAGTTAACAGTAATCAGTGGTTATCGGTAAGCAGTGATGAGGGTTGTTATAGTCTCCCCTCCTTAAAAAGAGTCTAGTCCTCTAAACTCGAGTTACCTTCATTCTGGAAGAAAACAGGGTTCAGTGGGAACAGTTCTGGATATCGTTTAGCCATGTCATCTTCCCTTTCCCAAGTGGCATACACACCACCATGGTTCTGCCAGTCAACTTTCACTAGCGGGATCTCCTTGTTTCTCAGTTTCTTGATCCGTCTATTTACAATCTGTATAGGCCTCTCCTCGTAAGTGTAGTCATCACTCAACACTATCCGAGTAGGCTCAATCACGTGGAATGGATCCCGGAGATAATCTCTCAACATCGAAATGTGGAAGACGTTATGCATATGCTCCATTTCAGGAGGAAGCGCAACTTGATACGCCACCGGATTGATTTTCTCAATAATCTCATACGGTCCGACATATCTCGGCACTAACTTGCCCTTGACTCCAAAACGAGTCTGGCCTTTCATCGGTGTCATTTTCACAAACACGTGATCACCCACTTCATATTCTCTGTCCCGTCTTCTGACATCTGCATAACTTTTCTGTCTGCTCTGTGCTGTTTTCAGCCGCTGCTGTATCAGTTTTACTTTTTTAGTCGTTTCATACACAATCTCGGGTCCAAGCAAAGGCCCGTCTCCAATTTCTGCCTAGCAAATCGGAGATCTACATTTCCTGCCATACAATGCCTCGAAAGGCGCCATACCAATACTTGAATGATAGCTGTTGTTGTAGGCGAATTCAACTAATGGCAAATGGCTTTCCCAATTTCCCTGAAAATCAAGGACACACATTCTCAGTAAATCCTCCAAAGTCTGGATGGTCCTCTCTGAGTGGCCATCTGTCTGAGGATGATAGGCACTACTCAGTCTCAGTTCAGTCCCCAATGCAGTCTATAGGCTTTGCCAAAACCTCGATGTAAACTTCGAATCCCTGTCAGAAACAATGGACACAGGCACTCCATGCAGTCTAACAATTTCATCAATATAGAGTATAGCCAGTTTGTCCGCATTATAAATTGTCTTAACAGGTAAGAAGTGAGCAGATTTAGTCAGTCTATCAACAATAACCCAAATTGAGTCCATACCTTTACTGGAGCGAGGCAACCCAACAATAAAATCCATGGTAATATGTTCCCATTTCCACTCCGGTATCGGTAAGGGCTGCAATAAGCCAGCGGGTCGCTGATGTTCCGCTTTAACTTGTTGGCAATGAAGATATTTGGACACAAAGTCAGCGATTTCTTTCTTCATTCCCGGCCACCAGAAATTCAATTTCAAATCTTGATACATTTTCGTATTCCCTGGATGAATAGAAAATTTTGAGTTGTGGCCCTCTTGCAGAACTCTTCTTTTCAATTCAGAGTCATTCGGTACACACAGTCTTTCTTGAAATTTCAGTACATTATTTTCAAATTTGAATCCCGGTCTCGGTTTAGATTTTCTTTCTTCGATGAGCTTCCTCAAGAAGTCATCCTGTTGCTGTTTCTCCTTAATCTCTTCAATCAAGGCTGGTTGAGCAGAAATAGCAGCTAAGGTTCCACCTTGTTCTCGCAAAACAATCTCAATTTCAGATTTTTCAAGGTCACGGAGCAACTCCTTCTGCCCGGTAAGCAAACAGGCTAAGTTCCCAATCGATTTCCGGCTCAAAGCATCGGCAACGGTGTTGGCTCTTCCTGGATGGTACAATATCTGCAAATCATAATCTTTAATCAGTTCTAGCCATCTCCGCTGTCTCATGTTCAATTCTTTCTGGGTGAAGAAATATTTCAGGCTTTTGTGGTCAGTATATACTTCACATGTCGCCCCATATAAATAGTGACGCCATATTTTCAGTGTAAACACCACTGCTGCAAGTTCCAGATCATGGGTCGGGTAGTTCTTTTCATGAGGTCTCAGTTGTCGGGAAGCATAGGCAATTACTCTCCCATTCTGCATTAAAACACACCCCAAACCCTTATGAGAAGCATCACTAAATACAGTATAACCATCCGTACCTGAAGGTAGGGTAAGCACAGGTGCAGTCACAAGTCGAGTTTTCAACTCTTGGAATGCTGATTCCCTTTGGTCAGTCCAGTCAAATGATATCCCTTTCTGTGTCAGTTGAGTCAACGGTAAGGCAATCTTGGAGAAATCTTTGACAAATCTTCTGTAATATCCAGCCAGCCCCAAAAAGCTTCGGACTTCTGTCACATTTGTTGGTCTAGGCCAGTTCACTACAGCTTCAATTTTCTGCGGATCAACAGAAATCCCATCTTTGCTAACAACATGCCCCAAAAACATAACATGATCAAGCCAAAACTCACATTTAGACAGTTTACCATACAGTTTCTGTTCTCTTAGGGTCTGCAGGGCAAGTCTCAGATGATGTTCATGTTCTTCTACGCTTTTGGAATAAATTAATATGTCATCAATAAATACCACAATGAAATCATCAAGGTACGGTTTGAAGATTCTATTCATGAGGTCCATAAATGCTGCAGGTGCATTGGTAACTCCAAAAGGCATAACTAAAAATTCGTCATGTCGATACCTTGTTCTAAAAGCAGTCTTATCAATGTCTTCTGGTTTAACTTTCAATTGATGATATCCCGATCTGAGATCAATCTTGGAAAATACTTGGGCACCCTGTAACTGATCAAATAAGTCATCAATACGAGGTAATGGGTATTTATTTTTCACGGTTACCTTGTTCAGTTCACGGTAGTCAATACACAGTCTCAGTGAGCCATCTTTCTTCTTTACAAACAGAACAGGTGCGCCCCACGGTGAGGTACTGGGTCTGATGAACTTTTTGTCTAACAGTTCTTGCAGTTGCACTTTCAGTTCTTTCAGTTCAGTTGGGGCCATTCGGTAAGGAGCTTTAGATATCGGTTGCGTTCCCGGAATTACATCAACGGTGAACTCAATCTCCCTGTCAATCAAATCCCCTGGCAGAGCATCCGGAAATACATCTGGGAATTCTCTGACTATAGGAATACAGTTCACATCAGTTTTAACATTATCATCAGCAGATACAATCAATACAGATATCCCTTACATCCCTTTCTAATCAGTTTAACAGCTTTCACAGACGAAATCAAATACGGAGGAGGCACCACTCCAACCCCATTAAATACAAATTCGGGTAAACCAGGTGGACGGAAAACTACTTGTTTCGTTACACAGTCAATCGTGGCATGATATTTTTGTAACCAGTCCATCCCCAATATTACATCAAAATGGTCAATGTTCAATGGCAGTAAATCAATAAACAGATGCATATCCCCAACAATAATTTCACAAGCAGGATACATATATGCACATGTCATGGATCCCCCAATAGGTGATGATACAGCTAACAGGTAATTCATGGGTTCTAAGGGTCTATTCAATTTCCGTGAGAAAGCATGTGACACATAAGAATGTGTAGACCCCGAATCAATCAGTACATATGCATTTTGAGCACAAATAGAGAGGATACCTGACACAACGGTCTCAGTATTTTGCACATCTCCCGGTACTAGGGCAAACACTCGGCCCTGCCACATAGGCTCTTTCCCGGTAGCTTTGGAGTTAGGCTTTGGTGCAACGGTTGATGCTGCTGCGCTTGGTGCAGCTTTACTATTGCCCGGAGCAGTGGAAGGGCAATTTTTCACCATGTGGCCCACTTTGCCACACCTGTAACAAGCACCAGAGATTTTATAACAAACTCCTTTATGGTTCTTACCACATTCGGAGCAGGGCGGAAAGGGACGGTTTCCTTGACTAGAAATAGTCGTTGACCCTGTATTTTGCTTTTTGTTCAATTGATTGTGCTTGCCTTTCTTGAATTTGAAATTCTGTCTTTTACCACGCCATTTGGATACCGGCGTCTCAGATTGTCTCACAGCTTCGATGTTCGACTCAGCCATCAATGCTCGGTCAAGAACACCCACATAAGTCGGTAGCTTTAAAACATTTATTCTGTCAAGGATTGGAACATTAAGGCCGCCTTCAAATTTCCTGGCCTTCTTATATTCAGTGTCCACCATATGTGGCGCATATCTAGCAAGCTCGGTAAATTTCGTTTCATATTCAGCAACGGACATTGTGCCCTGTTTCAGTTGTTCAAATTCTGTCACTTTCCTATCCCTGACACACTGGGGAAAATACTTCTCAAAGAAGGCTCCTTTGAATTGAGCCCAAGTCATAACAGTATTTTCATCTCGAATAAGCATCCACCACCTTCTAGCTTCTTCTTGCAGAGTAAAGGTGGCCAGCAGTACTTTATGTGCCTCGGAGCACGGAAACACTTCAAATAGCTTTTCAGTCTCAAGTACCCAAGCTTCAGCTTTCAACGGTTCAAGGCCTCCCTGGAAGGATGGCGGTTTCATTTTGCTAAACTTCTAGGTAAGAGCAATTATGTCCCCATCATTTACATTCATATTTTGTTCATTCACATTCTGGTCCGGCTGTACCGGAGGAGGAGGTGGGGGCTGTTGGTTCTGTTGTTGATCAAGTCTAGCAGTTATCAGTTCCATCATTCTTTCCACTCTGGCCATTCTAGCCTCAGTGGATGAGGATTCAGATTCATTTGCGTTATCCATTTCACTATAAGCAGTTATAACAGTTATAACAGTCATCAATATAAACGGTCATTTCTTTAAGCAGGTTAACACAGTGGCATATAGGCCCTGTTTGGTGGAGCTGTGGAAAAGTGCTTATAGCTTATGCCTAAACAGCTTATAGCTTATAACTATGACCATAAGCTGATTTCCAGCTTATTCTTAAAGCATCTCCTGCCCCACTCAAAGAATAAGCTGATTTCTGACTTCCAAAAAGCTATAAGCTGTAATCTATAAGCTAAACCAAACACATCAAAATAGCTTAAATTAAGCTGAAAGCTGAAATAAGCTGTAATTAAGTTCTGCCAAACAGGCACATAATCAGTCATGTCATAACCACACACTTTTCATGCCCATGTATGCCCTAATCACTTTTCTAGGACACCCTATAGCTCATTTGGACACGTGTGTGCGGTATAACTCGTGGTTAAGTATCGCTCTGATACCACTCTGTCACGACCCAAACCCGCCCCTATGGGTTTAGCACCGTAACCGGCCAGTAATCCGAGATTACCGAAGGCCTACTGAACAGTAATACAGTGAAACAGAGTACAGGGGCATGGCGGAAGCCAATACAGTAAACAAATAATGTCCAATGAGCTATGACAGTCTGTATGCCAAAAAGATTTTCCATACATTATGCAGATCAGTATGCAAAACATTTACAACCATTCAGGACAGGGATCAAATCCCTATTAAACAGTACAGTAACGGACTATACAATATTACAAAAGCAGTCCAAGACAGACGGGGAAATAAAAACACCCCCTAAGCCTTAGCATGATAGGCTCGGAACCTCGCAGTGAGGCACATTGGTTGGCTTGACAAAACTGGAGTTTACTCCGACGCTTCTAGCTTTGATCCGGTGCATGTACACCTACATATATATATGAGCAGTGAGCTAAAGCCCAGTGAATAACACAATGCGTAAAGAGGTTTAGAATGAATGTCCTTACAGTGATGAAAACAGTTCAATTCAATCAGCATATCAGTTGTTCAGTACAGTAAACAGTCATATGTGGTACATCCATTAGCATATAAGTAACAGTAGGTCTTAAAAGACCGAACAGTAATGATGGCCATCAATCAGTAAACAGTAGTGGTTCCACGAGGGAACCGACAGAGATCTCTGTAACAGTAACAGTAAACAGTAGGTACTAAGGATGCCACAGTACAGTTCAGAAATAAAGGACATACATTCATTCAGTAACAATATCAGTTCAGTAAACAGTTCAGTATTCGGAAGATAAACATTTTGAACATATCTTTACACAATTGTTACTCACAGAGTTCTGGGCTACAGTGAACTAGAGCGTCTCCCCGGAATGCCAACCCTATACAGTTAACAGATTGAACACACTCTAAGTTTCACAGTTGGGAAAGATAAACATTAACTCCCTATTATACCTCGGTGTGTTCTACATCTATATCCTCATTAAGATGTCTAAAACTAGGCCTAGGAATGCCTAGGATGGAATGAGGATGCAAAGATGTATTCAGAAAACATTTGCAGAATTTTCAGTGAAACAGAGTCCCGCTCGAGCGCAGGTTTCCCCCGCTCGAGCGGACAAGCAAACAAAGGTACCCGCTCGAGCGCCAACTTCCCCGCTCGAGCGTGTCACTCAATACTCCGCTCGAGCGTACATTTCTCCGCTCGAGCGGACTGATGAACAGTGCAAAGTACTGGATGCTCGATTTCTCCGCTCGAGCGCTACATCTTCCGCTCGAGCGGACTGTAAAATAGGTCAAAGTACTGGGAGCTCGATTTCTCCGCTCGAGCGCTACTTCTTCCGCTCGAGCGGGAGGCAAAAATCTGGAAAATCCAGGTTTGTGTTCTAAGTCCAAAACTCAAATTTGATGCTCCCAATTCGATCCTCTTAGGCCTATTTCCTGGAAAACTCTTTTAAACACATAGAATAACATGTTTCAAAACTCAATTTAAGAAATCAAAGCCCAAGGGTGTTTAATCAAACTCATTTCCAAACCCAATTCTCATGAACAATGTTCAAACATGACATGCATGCACTTTAAACAATTTTAAGCCTCAATGCTAGCTCAAATGAGCTCATTCATTTCAAAACAAGATGAAAACATGGGCTCTAACAATAATATGAACATGCATGTGCCAAATTCCACGTAATCAACCTCAAAATGCAAGGATATAGCCATGCATGCAACATCTAAGCTTCAATTCGACACTTTGAGCCATAGATTGGCTCTTGACCTCAATTTAGCTCAAAACCATGCAAGAACAACTCAAAGACACAATTAGGAAGATGAATGATCTACCTTAGGTGTGGAATTAGAAGTGTAGGAGCTCAAATATGTAATTACTCTTCCAAATTTCCAAGTCTCCAAGCAATTCTACAAGACAAACTCAATCTCTCTCTCTCTAGCTCTCTTGGTCGGCAAGAACAATGAAATAGGGCTGAGGAAATGTTTTAACAAATACAATACAAGGCTTAAACAAAAGGCTAGCAAAGCCCACTAAGTGGCAAAGTTGTAAATAACTCGAACTCATGTAATTTAGCCTATTTTAATCTAATTTAATCATGCCTAAACACATTTTAATTAAATACACCATAAAATTATATAAATTCTAATGGTTCCAAATCATCAATCAATTTACGGTTCGGCCGCCGATAAGGCCTTCAATTAGCAGTTTAAACATAAAACATTGAACAGATAAATATTCAATCAAACAGATAGAATATGCAATACAATAGATATACTCAATCAATTCAGGTTCAATTTCAGTCAGTCGGTTCAGTATTTTATTCAGTCCAGTTATCAGTCATTATCAGACTCAGTTAACAGTAATCAGTGGTTATCGGTAAGCAGTGATGAGGGTTGTTACATGCGTCCTCCGAGAATCTTCCTTCATTGACTCTCCTCGCCCGACCTCCCAAAAAGGCCGATGAGAGTGTTCCTTGGTCCTGGTGTGCTGGGGGACTATAGGGACTATTTTCTGCACTCTTTTCTGGGCATTGTTCTTGGCCGCTGGAATCGGCGTGTCTTGTAACAGGGAACAGTGGCTGCATGATGTTGTTCTGCATCATGAAATTGACGACCGTCTGCAGGTCCGCCAATTTGTTCGACAGTCCCTTCATCTCGCCGTCCCTTCGTAGGCATCTATCCTTCCATACCTGGAGGTCGTCCTCGTTATAATATCCGCCCCTGTCTGACTTCTTTGGTATGCCGCCCTCCTTGCCGATGCCTTTCTCTCCGGGATTCTGATCCCGAGTTTCTTCGTTGCAATTATCCTCCTCCACGTTAGGGTCAATGTGCTTACCACTCCTAGTAGGGATGTCGTCCCTAACCTTTTTTTTCTGTCCGTCGTTGGCCATCTCTTCTCATTTCTTTCCCACAGACGGTGCCAAATTGTGTGTGCTGTTTTCTGACCACACTGCCAAATAGGTACTCAGCTGGAGAGCACTGGCAAAATAGATTGCGCCCGAACGACCTGTAACAGAAAGATGAGACTCCGACGGTGGTTCTTCTACCCGGGGGCACTCTAACGATCAAGTCAGTTATCTCTCAAAGATAGCAAAAGTGCTTAACTCACTATTTAGAATACCAAAAGTGTACCTTAGACCCACGAGGGTGCCTTACTTTTATAGCTAACACTGACCTGATCCCTGTAGAAGCTTAGCTTCAATGGACTCTAGCTTAAAATGCTTATCTTGAACTTTCAAATAGATAGAGATAAACTCTCTAAGAGTTTTATCTTTATCCAGACTGAGGTCCTCTCCCATTCTAGGACTCTTGTCCCTTATCTGCTCATCTCGGATTCCAGTATCTCTGCAGATAACCTCGGCCTAGCCGAGATTACCTCGGCGTCAAGTCAAGGACACGTGGCACCTTGGCTGGCACTTCAATGCCACCTTAGCCACATGTTGCCACTCAAAAAATATGCCCCCACAAATACTTCTATGAATTCAAACTTCCGTTGCGTTTCATTACAACATTTGAGAAGAGATTAAAAAAGAAAAAAGAAAAAAAATGTAAAATATAAATAAAATATACTTACATTTTATCTAATTTTATAAACTATTTTTTTTCTTTTCTAAATCCCTTCCCAAATCCCCTAACCAAACACAGGCTTAAGGTTGTTTTGGAAAGTGTAAAAAAAATTAATCTTCTTACTTATTAAGAAAAGATATCGAAAAAGTAGAGATGTAATGTGACTCAAATAAGTCAATAAGTCAATAAGTTGGCTTTTTTGGCACTTTCCAAAAGAGACCTTATTTATCTTGAATTTATCCCGAATATCCCGAGTGAGTATGTGTGATTGTGATTAAATTTGTGTAATATATAGTATTTGTATAGAATAAATTTAAACCAGAAAATGATAATTTTAAATAATTTTCAGATAATTAAGTCTGAATTTCTACTATTACTGCTTTCATGTATACCAATGGAGAAAATTAATGCCTTTCAGAAAATAATTTGGTAGTTTAGAAACTTCTAAGTTTCTCCCCAAGAACCCTCTCAACATCACCAACATGCGAGCAAGAAAATGACAAAAAAAAAAAAAAAATACTAGGTAAATTCTAACCTAGGGGATTAGGGGGAGAAAGGGAGTAAGACTTGAAATCTAGACCGCTAGAAGCCCACCACTTGGGCTGCCCCTATGTTTCAAGAAAAAGCTATTATGTGCTATTCTATCGCATTACTATTTGTTGTTAAAGTCCACTCTAAATGTTGTCAAGATTAATTATTAGTTTTGAAGTATTATGTAGTCTATAAATGATGTAAAGAAAAATTTTAACATTAGATAATATTATCCTACAGTTATTATGTAATTTGGGAGATAAAAATGACTTATTTAATATGTTTATAATTTTTCGCTTGTCAAATAATATAGTATAGTATTTCAAGACTGTTTAATTTTTAATTTTCCGTTGTTGATATGATGCTTCTGCAAACTTTGATGTGTGGCTCCTATCATTGCTATCAAGATGTCTTACACTAACTTCACTAAAACAGAATCTAATATATACATATATATATATAGAAAGATGTTTTAGAATTTTAATTTTTAAACTCTAAAGCTAGCTCTAATAAGTTGACAGTAGGTCTCACCCACTGTAATGTGATGTTTTGGTCTTAATTTGTTTTTTTTTATATTTTTTTCTTTTTGTCATGTCATTAAAGCACCAAAATTAGTGCTCTAAATCATTGTTGATATATATATATTTCCATTAACTAAGACTTTGTTTGGCATAACTTATTTTAGTCCATCTTTTTATCTTTTTTAGATTACATCAATCAATATCTCCTCTCTACTTTTCTACACATCTTTTTATAAAAAGTTAAAAAGTACACTTATTTAGTACATCCCAAACCACCCCTAAGATGAAAGGCATCCTAGCTAGCTAGCTACTAGTCCTAGGGTTTTGTAGAATAATGCGCATGTGAGGATACTATATAGTTTATTAAATTTTTTATTAAATTTTTTATATGGGTATGAGATTTATATACATATAAGTTTGTATGAATCTCATACTCATATAAAATTTAATAAATTATTTAAAGTTTATCACTACAAGAAATTGTATTTTTGGCGATGACCTTAATTTTTCATAAGCAAAAATATATTTTTGGCAACAAAGTGATCATTTTCGTCGGTAAAAGTAGACTTTAAGACGCAATTTACTATTGTCGCTAAAAAAACATAATATTCACTAGGCGCTAAAATTATTAGTTGGGGCCAAAATTTTAAAAATTTTAGCGATGATAGTTATTTTTTGGCAACACGATAAGCGTTGCTATTAGTCAATTTACTTTTGGCGATGAAAAGTTGGCATGGGCAAATAATTAGACATTTTGCAATGACAAAATTATTTGTCGGCCAAAGTTTTGTTAGTGAAACATGATGGTTTGGTGATTTGCATTTTTATTAGAACTTTTCAAAGAGGTTTGGATTCTTTTAAGTGGGCCATCCAACTAGAAAGAGGCTTGCTGGCTGCATTTTCAGGCTAAATTCGGTAATACGAACCATTTACATTTTAAAACTTATATATGAGTATAATTTTATATAAAAAATTAAGCTGGTCGGACATTAATAGCTATATGTTTGAATTACATTTATTTTTAAAAAAATAAATAATAAGTATAATTTCAATAACAGCAATTTATTTTTTGTAATGTAAATATGTTCCAAATGTATAGTCACAAATATTCGATCATTTTCATTTTTTTCATGAATATCCTAATCAATAAAAATTAAAAAGTAAATGGTTTGGATCGCCGAGATGGGTTTTAAAATGAGCTCATTAAACTCAAATACTCTATCAAATTAAGATGACAAAATTAATAGAATCTAAACTCTGTCCAAAATTGAGGTGACTCATGTTCGGTTTGATTTTTTAAAACTTGTTTGAGATTTTTTTTTAAAAGAAGTGAAAAAATTAAAAAAATCAAAATTGATTATCAATCTTACATAATTTTAAAAAAGATATGAGTAATTTTTAAACTTTTAAAAATGAAATAAGATAAAAATTAGAAAACAAAACTCAACCTCACTTTTTTACAATCCCTCCCAAATTAACGTCTTTTTTTTTGTTTTTTTGTTGGTAGGTAAAGACGCCTCATCTCTCTCCACGATTTTCACTCTTTCTCTTACAATTGGAAGTTCTCTCTCTCACGGTTTCTGCCGTTTGCCGTTGTTGTCATTGTGCTACACTTGCGGCTTTATTCTGCTTCGGTTGGTTGTCCTTCTTTGCTCTGTATCCCACCCAAGGAATTTTGATTTGGCTTTATTTATATTAGTACATTGTTTCTCTACTCAGTTTTGGGTTGGAATTCTAGTATTGACCTAGATTTGTCTCGTTCTAGATTTGATAAGAATTTGTATGTAACTGACCTAGTGCAATCTTATCCTCAAGCATGAGATCACCCATGAAGATGGATTAATGGCTCTCTGTTTAGGAAATAGATTAACTTGTTGTATATCATAATTTTTTTTTATAAAAAAAATGTAGTAAATTGAAAAAGATGATGACAATGATTTCTAGATGCCCAAAATTGCTATGCTATATTTGAAGAATATAGGGCCGTGGGCGCCGTAAATTGATTTTTTTTTTTTAAAAAAAAAAAAAAGGCTCCAAAATATTTTTAGCTATTATACTAGTCCAGCAAAAAATTTACCTAAATTTAAAAAGATTGGACAAAATTCGATGAAGATTCAAAACTAATAAATGATTGAGGTGTGAAAATTATGTAGGGAGATGCACCTCTGAATCTCTGCATAAGATCGGGGTCTTGAGTAATAACATCTCTTCTGTGTGAAACTAAAGCAGCAGAGGTGTGAAAATTAGAGCTGTAGTTTCTGCAGGTGTATGCCACTGTTTTTTTCTGCTGTACTAATGAAGCTTCCTTTCATGGTGGAATAATGATTCTTATTTATCTCAGTGATCTCATTAAAGTAAGAGTAGCTTTTGGTAGAAATCATTTGATCCAGGATGCCCATTTCTTATCATTGTTTCTTGTTTTCAATAAGTAGCAGGTGAGTAGTGGTTTGTGAGAACATGGTAGGGAATAGCAGTTGGGCCCTCTTTGTGTTACTGTTATGTTGCTTGTTTCTTTTCTTTTCTATCTTTGTTTCTTTTAGTTGGTTGCTCACCATCTTGGGGGTACTAACATATGATAAGATGAGTTTTTTTATGTCAACTTAGTTGGGATGATCTTACTCATCGTTATGCTTTTTTGCACTCACCTATCTTTATTGATGTAATTTGTTCTTGTACTTTGTACCGTGTTGTTTTATCAATAAAGCTTCTATTTTATTGATCAAAAATAAATAAATAAATGATTGATGTAGTGAATTATTTAAACTAATAGATGATTTTTTTACTTCAAAAAATCAAAAAGCCTATTTATTTGATGAGTTATTTGATATTGATGGATAGTTGTTTCCCAAATTTATGAATTGTATATAGACTACGATTAATTACATCAGTCACAATTATTTCTGAAGAAAAAAAAAATCAAATTTAAAATTAAATAAATCTTGCCAGTTATAAATATTTTATTAAAAAAATTGAATTTAATATTTTATTATTTTAAATAAATCTTACCATTGTTTTATTATTTTATTCAGCGACTAGCCAGTTCTAAATATTTTGATCAACCTTTATTTATTTATTTTGTTCTTATGATTTTGTATGGATTATGAATCTCCTCAATTTCCCCAATTTTATTAGATTTGAATGTGTTCTGGTGTGGGTAGGAAAAGGATACAGGGTTTGTATGTTTAATTTGCATGTTTAAGTTCAGAATTTATCATATATTTTTATTTAATTTTATCCTTTATAAATTTATATATTGTATAATGAATTTTAATTTTTCTAAATTTCTTGAATAAAATTAATTTATACAGTGATCTAGTGGCTTTTATTTATTTAAATGTAGTGGTTTCTATATATACTTTGAATTAATGGTAGTTTTTATTAATTTTGATTGTTTGGTAAAATGATATTAATCTACATTGTAAATACACATCCGTGTCCCAATTTTTTTGAAATCGCCGTGTCCTATGTCCGTGTCTATCCGCATGTCCGTATCCGTATTTCATAGCATGGTAGCATCTTCTTTATTATGGTGCCAGAGCAAGTCCTCATCAAGTCATTTCTTCATAGTTTATGATTTATATTTTCAGATTTCCAATGATGGTGTATTTGTTGGCTTGAGTAATATATAGATGGTTCTTCAATGTTCCAAGTAAAACGAAAAATTAAAAATTGCATTACCAATTTATTCATTTGTATTTTCTTTATAAATAGTATTTTTAATTGATTTCTTTGATTTGCAGCTATGTTTCTTTGTTTTCTATGTCAAATTTTATTGTGTTGCATACTCCTTTGCTTCACTAAATGTTAATTTTTTGCACTTCTAGATCGCGTTAATCATTTGGAAACATTCTTTTCAATTGCAGGAACTTAAGTTATAATTTGTTGGGAGGCTCTCTACCTTTAAGCCTGGGTCTTAATTCTCTAAAAAAGCTGTCACTATAAGAAAAGTGGGTATAAAACACAGAACTTTTTGTGACGGCGTGTATCTCGTCGCAAAAAAGTGATCTTTTACAACGGCATTTGAAGTCGTCTCAAATAAATGTCTTCTGCGACAGTAGTTTCCCCGTCGCTAATAAACACACAAGAAAAAGTGTCTTAAATACGGAAGTATTCACGACGCACTGTGTTCTGTCGCAAAAAAATTTTTTTTAGACAGGTGAAATTTATCGTCGCAAATAGTGGACATTTGTGACGGGAATTCTCTGTTGCAAAAAAAAAAAAAAAACCCTTATTAAAACGGCGTCATTTTAATGAATGGATTTTATCATTTGTGACGGTTTATCTATACCGTCGCAAATAGTATTAAAATATTTCATCTCCCTTCTTCAGCCCAAATGGCGCTCGATCAAAACCCCCCAAAATATTTTCATCCCCAAAATCCCTAACACCATTCTCCCTCAATTCCCAATCACAAAGACGAGTTCGAGTTCGTGTATCACAATCACAGAGACGAGTTCAAGTTCCCAATCATAAAGACGAGTTCGACTTCGTGTATCACAATCACAATCACAATCACAATCACAGGGAGTTCGTGTGACGAGTAGGTTCTTGACGAGCGACGACGGCGAGTGTTCACCGACGATCTCTCTCTCGACGAGTGACGATGGCTAGCGGTGGTGCGGCGACAGCGTATTACGATCTCTCTCTCTCTCTCGCGCGTGCGTGCGAGCTCAGTCAGTATGCTCTCTCTCTCTCTCTCTCTCACACACACACACACACACACACACATTGATATTTATATATATATATATTTTTTCTTCCCCTGTATGCTAAAAAACTTTCATGTTTATGTTCAATGTTGTTTATATTTGAATTTTGCTTTAATTATTGAAATAAATGTGTGTTGATTTGTAGATCCAAGTATGAACATTGCTTCATCTAAAGACTATGATCATCAAAAATTATTTTTGTTAGATTTTAAACCTGTGTAACCGATGTCGATGAAGGTTCAATTGATTGAGATAGAGAGTCACTTGTTGTGCTCTTATCTATGTAACTACCATCCATTTTTTTGAGAGAGAGAAAGGGAGGAGAAAATTTGTTTTGAGAGAGATATATGAAGCGGAGAGAGGAGAAAATTGCCTTGCAAGATTCTACAACAGCGAAGTTTGAAATATGGGATACTGCTGGCCAAGAGAGGTATTACTGTTGGCTAAAATCAATATATATATTAATTATATTTATTTTGTTACCAATTTCACTTTCCTAGAATCATTTTAAGACTCTTTTGAGAGAGCATATTAACGTCTAATTCTGGACGTGTCTTGATCATGTATGCAGCACTAGCACCACTTTATTACCGTGGTGCTGCAGTTTCAATTATCGTGTATGATATAACAAATCCTGATTCGTTCAATAAAGCACAGTATTGGGTTAAGGTATGATTTGCACATATTGGAAGATGATTTTCTCTATTTCAGTTTTGGTTTATTAGTTGTAGGATATAGTTAGATGCATTCTAATTTTCTTCAATCAGGATTTAATGTGGAAAGGGCTTGTTTAAGACAATATCTTGTTTTGTGAGACTACAGTGGAAACTCAATATTGTTGTTAAAGTAAAGCATCAGATTTGGTATTGTCAAGATTATTATGTAAAATTTTGAGTATAGGATTTAGAAGCGCAAAACTGATTGAAAATTTTGGATGTTGAAAGTTTGTTGAGAGATAAAAATCAAAAGGATTTGACATATCATTTTTTTTTTAGCACCGGATGGATCTTAATGAAACATGTTTCATTGATTAACTATGGAAAATTGACAATGACACTATAGAAATGCTAGCTAGTTTTAAGATGAATAAGTGGTTTTCCATTGCTAATGAATTGCGATCTTGGATTGGCTAAAGCTCCCTCTTGAAATAGAGTTCGTGAGAACTGCAAAGTAGTGGTATTTGTGGTCATTTTAATACTTGTCTCCTCCAACCTTGACTCATGTCGAAAATAGTTGTCCAGGAATATAGAGGACATTCTACAGTAAATTATTGCAAAAAAATTTAGACAAGGATTGTCTTCTCATCTCCTTACAAGTTGAAAGTCTACTAAAGATAGAAAGAGATTCAATTTCAAGAGTAACACACTAAAAATCTAGCTATTTATGAAATGCATGTAAGTAGGCTTTCCTGTTGAATAGTTCGTTTAAAATTTTTTAGAAAAGCTTGAGCATTGTGTATTCATCATTTATATTGTTGGGTCTTCATCTTTACACTATTGTTCTTTTCTCATCTTTGTTTCCTCCCCGTTGTGATTTAATGTGCCTTGAGCATCAAAAATTAAGGTTTTTCTTTTTCTTTGCTTTACACTCTTCTTCTCTTTTCATCTTTGTTCTCCTTGCTTCTATTGTTCACAACTTGGACATTTGTGTGACCACCCAAAAATCAAGTTGTATGATCCACAAATGTTTTCCTAATTTTTTATAAATTGCTGACTATGCTATTGTGTGTATTCATTACTACTGATTTATTGTGGCTTGCTACAGGAACTACAAAAACATGGAAGCCTTGATATAGTCATGGCTTTAGTTGGTAACAAAGCCGATCTTCAAGAGCAACGAGAAGTACCAGTTCAAGTGAGTGGCAGACTTGAGTACTAGACATTACTTACATAAGCTTTTACTTTGTATTTACAAATCAAGATTTAGTTTGCTAACTTAACACATTCATTTATTTATATCTTTTCCCCTAAAGGATGGCGTTGACTTTGCTGAGAAGAATGGAATGTTTTTTATTGAGACATCTGCAAAGACAACTGATAATATAAATCAGCTGTTTGAGGTATGTTCAGAACACAAAATATTTGATTTTTTGCCGACCAATTAATGAAAGGAAAACCACTGCCTCTCTATGAAAGGCTACCAATATCTATAATTAGAGGTAAACATACCATTGTTTCAAAATGATTTTCTACTTGTATTTGACCATGTATATCATTTATTATCATTTATAGTTTTGAAAAAAATAAAAAATAAAAATAAATATTGATTTGAACAACATATTTTAGTAAACTTCAAAAATAAAAAAAACTTACAATACTAAATGCTAACATCATTAGTTCTTGTCTTCTTGTGTAACAAACTGTTTTTGTTTTAGGAAACTTATGTTATACAATGTGTTGTTATCAGGGCTTTCCCAAATCGTTGGGTTGAGGCTTTGTTGAATTGTCTCGAGTATTTATTTTCATGACTTAACATTCTAGCTGTTTCCTTCTGGCTGCCCCTTTCTCATGCATTTAGTACTATGATAATTTAAACCAATTATATGTATTTTTAAATTAGTAGTTTCTTAAGAAACTTGAATTTGAGGTGTTGATGCCCCAAAATCACCAAACGGCGTCGGTTTAGCACAAAACTTGACACACACGACCGCCTAGGCACGAGAGACTTGTGGGAGAAGACAGGACTCGAATCAAGTTCCCGGTTTGGGAGTTAGAGCCAGATTTCACTCTAGGCAAACTAGTTCCTTAAGAAACTTGAATTCGAGGTGTTGACGCCCCAAAATCACCAAACGGCGTCAGTTTAGCACAAAACTTGGCACACACGACCGCCTAGGTACGAGAGACTTGTGGGAGAAGATGTGACTCTAAGCGGGTTCCCGGTTTGGGAGTTAGAGTCGGATTTCGGTCTAGGCAAATTAGTTCATTAAGAAATTTGAATTCCAGGTATTGACGCCCCAAAATCTCCAAACGGCGTCAGATTAGCACGAAACTTGACACACACGACCGCCTAGGCACGAGAGACTTGTGGGAGAAGACGAGACTCGAATCGGGTTTCTGGTTTGGGAGTTAGAGCCGGATCTCGGTTTAGGCAAACAAGTTCCTTAAGAAATTTGAATTTGAGGTGTTAACGCCCCAAAATCACCAAACGGTGTTGGTTTAGCATGAAACTTAGCACACACGACCGACTAGGCATGAGAGACTTGTGGGAGAAGACGGGACTCGAATTGAGTTTCCGATTTGGGAGTTAGAGCCGGATTTCACTCTAGGCAAACTAGTTCCTTAAGAAACTTAAATTTGAGGTGTTGACACCCAAAATCACCAAACGGCATCGGTTTAGCACGAAACTTGGCACACACGACCGCCTAGGCACGAGAGACTTGTGGGAGAAGACGGGACTCTAATCGGGTTCCCGGTTTGGGAGTCAGAGCCGGATTTCACTCTAGGCAAACAAGTTCCTTAAGAAACTTGAATTCGAGGTGTTGACGCCCCAAAATCACCAAACGGGGTTGGATTAGCACGAAACTTGGCGCACACATGACCGCTTAGGCACGAGAGACTTGTGGGAGAAGACGGGGCTCGAATCGGGTTCCCGGTTTGGAAGTTAGAGCTAGATTTTGGGTCTAGGCAAACTAGTTCCTTAAAAAATTTGAATTCGAGGTGTTGATGCCCCAAAATTACCAAACGGCATCGGTTTAGCACGAAACTTGGCACACAAGACCACCTAGGCACAAAAGACTTGTGGGAGAAGACGGGACTCCAATCGGGTTCCTGGTTTGGGAGTTAGAGCCGGATTTCTGTCTAACCAAAATTATTTACTTAATTACCTTTGTAATATATAGTAGTTAATTTTTTAATATTTTTTGTGATTAAAATATTAACACATAATTATATTGTCATTAATTATTTTTATTTTTTATTTTCAGATATTTTCCTAGTAGCAGTTTGCTTCTTGTGGGATGCAGGCGCGTGAAGATTGCGACTAACTTTTGTTTTTGTTACCCACGGAAGAATCATGAGGGAAACTTTTGTTTTTGATTTACGTTATTTTGAATTGTGAACAACATTATGTATTTAAACATTGTATATGTATTATGCAATATTATGTAGTGAGATAATTTTGCTGATGTGTTGTTATGAATGTAAGAATATTTTTATTATGGATGAATTGTTATTTTTATACTAGAATTTTTATATTATTATGTAATTATTGGTTTCTTTCTTAGTTATTTTTCATTTAATATAGATAATTTTCATATTTTTAATAATTTTATTGCATTTTTTTTTTTGAGACGACACCACACTGTCTCAAAAAACATTAGAACCAGATTTTTTTTACGACGTAGGCAATGTTGTCGCAAAAGATATTGGCAAAGTTGAAACAAAAACCTTTCGTGACAGTATTCTTTGCTGTTGCAAATAATCTTTTATCGACGGCATGTCGTGCTGTCTCAAATAATCTTTTAGCGACGACAGGTATCCCGTCGCAAATAACACTTTTAGCAACTGTAGACTGCCCGAACTCACTCCGCGTGCGAGGGCACGAATTGGGTTCTTAGCTACGACAGTTCGGACTCTTGTCACGGTTCTGAATCTAATCTCACAAAGTGCAATGTAAGACTGATAAATCACTAAAGAGTCCAAATCCGGCAATTGGTTTTGAAAAATCAATTTTGAATTAAAAAGCGCCAAACATGGACTGTTTTGTCAGATTTCAGAGTCGCCACCTAAATATTTTGTTTTGGAAAATTTAGGAAACCCTGATTCATGCCAAAGGCCACGTGTCCCTCATCACTAAAGTTTCCTCGGCTCGAGAACTTGGGTACGAGAGGGGAAGGTCCTGAAATGAGCACCCCTACTCGCCCGATCAAAGATCGGCCTCTACTAACATGATATGTTGTTTTTGAAAATACATGCGTTCTTATTCCGGTTTATTGGCTAACTTACTATGTGATGCGCACAGCATACAAGTATAGACTCAATCACTCAATTTGGAACAAAACATTTCATGTTTGTTTTTCGAAAATGGTTTGAAGTTGCTACCCTTAAGTAGGCTAAAATGCGGATTTGCCACCCTCAAGTGGGCTCAGAAAACATGATTTGTCACAAACAAGTGGGCTTAAAACGTACATTTTGATGAATTGTCCAAATTCAAGTAATAAAGCCTCCATCCACAGGCATTCATGCAGTTATAGCAATTAAGCACATAGTCTCATGGCAAGCATACTATCATGGCAGTCACTTACACACATGCAAGGATGCTAAAGCGAAAACACTTACAGTGTACTCCGAGCCAAAACAGAAGCTATGTTAGAAATCAATACATGATCCTAGCTATGTTTGAAATGCCTAATGCAACACATGCAAAGTGCAACTAAGTAGGCTCGGCTATCTAAGATGGCATATGAATGCAACAATTGATACATGTATTCAAATAGTTATTGAAATACAATGCAGTTTGAATGATGCACCGAGCCCGGTGCATGCAAGACAAATGAATGATGCACGCATGCAAAATATAAGGTATGCTAATTGAAAAATGCCCTAAACTAACCATCAAAAGCTAATAAGTAAAAAGGAGAAAGAAATGGGGGTTGGAAGACATGCACACACACATGCACCCTTACCCTTATTACAACATTGCGCCCTCATGAAGGAGGGTCCGAATGAATAAGCTAAGCTAATCAACTAATCTAATTAAGCTAATTAGACTAATTATTACAAATCAAATTGAATAACAAGTAAACTACTTACTAATTATTACAACAATTAACTAATTAACAATTTAATTAATTTACCAATTCAAGCTAACTAACAAGTAAAACTTTAAAACTTTGCTGCCTCGGCTCTGTTCGAAGAAGCAGAAGATGCATGCTTGGTTTTCGCCTTGAAAAGCTCTCCGATTGCTCTCTTGAGGCTCTGTTTGCAGGGTGTCCTTGAGAACTTGCTGCTGAACCTTACCAAATCAATGCTGGGGAATGCACCAGTGGCCTGCCGGCCATGAGGAGCTGCTGCCGACCCCCCTACCGGCCAAGGATGCACACTGCCAGCCATAGATGAAAAGGTGCCGGCCAACAATGAAGAACTGCCGGCCATTGGTGTGCTGTGACACCAAGCTACAACAGAGCACAAAACAGAGGAAAGAGAGGGTCTTCCAAGGGTATGTACGTACTATGCCACTCCATATCACCTCAAAACATCAAGGGAGAGGCACCATTGGATCCAAGACCATCAATCAAGCATCTCAATGCATGATGGCCAAAGATCCAACTTGCACAAATTTAATAAATGCAATGCAAACAAGACTCTAAATCCATTACCTCTTCATGGATGATCAAAGGCAACGGAGACAAAGGGGATTGGCTCACTTTCATCACTTCAAGTATGAAGTGGGCCAATCCGCCTTGTGTTCAACATAACGTTCAGTTGAACATCGTGCAATGCAAACAACATGCTACGCTTGGCATGAAACACAAGACTCTAACATGTAAACAACGCATGCATAACATGTTAAGGGACTAAAATGATGAAACTAGTGAAAGACACAACACTAGAGACATGCAATATAATGCTCAAATGATCATACCAGCTATGGACAGACCTAGAACATGCCAAATCAGTGGCCTAAACATGCTGAAACTCAAGCACAAGAAGTAAGAAAAGCATGCCCAACTTATGGCTCGCAAGCAAGGCACACAGCTCAACTCTCAAACATAATGAAAGAGTGATATGTGTGAGAGTGAGACAATGATATATGCTCTGAATTTACATGCCAAATGATGCCATATCATGCAAACAACACAAGTATAGCATGTTAGGGTCCTTAGAACTCAAAGCTAGTCAAGGGCTTTACACAAAAGGCATGCAATACAATGCACAAACAACCAAACCAGCTCTGGACAGAGCTTAATCATGTTAAATCAGAGGCTACAACATGCTGGAATTGAAGCTCAAATAGCAAGAAATGCATACTTACGTATTGGCCCATAAACAAGGCATAAAGGCACAACTCTCAAAGCCATTGAAAGAGTGATTTAAGTGGAAGTATGGCAAAGATATAAGCTCTAAAATTACATATCAAATGAAGCGATAACATGCAAAAAGCTCAAATATGACACGCTAGGGGTCCCAAAGTGCAAGGCTAGCAAAGCCAAATACACTATAGCTATGCAAAGCCAAACATGCATGACCAAAACCACTTAAATCAGACCTCAAGCACGTTAAATGAAAGCCAAAAATGTGCTGGAGTAGAGCATACACATGCTAGATCAATAGACTAAAACAACAAACATGCTAGGCTAGTGAACCAAAATTGCACTACAAGTGCAAGGAGTATGCAAGAGCCAACCAAACCAACACAAATAAGAGTTATGACATGCCAAATAATGGCTAAAAACATGCTTGAACTAAGCAAATTCAAAGCATAAAGACATGCTACTTTGCAAGGCTACAAGTAGGATTACACTACAAGTATAAGAAGCATGCAAGAGGTGACCAAGACAACCAAAAAAATAGTTATGGAAGGTCTGAAAAGTCACAAAAATATGCTTGAACAAAGCCACAAAGAAGTAGAAACACATGCTCATTTGATAGGCCAACAAGACAAGCAAGCACGACAAGAAGAGAGGGGACCACCCTCTCCTATTTGGGACCTCAAAATAGGGTTTTTACCACTAAAAATTCTCTGGATTTCAGTGGTTAAAAGGCCATGAAAATTTGTTTTGAAAGGCCTTGAAAGATAGCTCAAAAGGCTTTACGAGCCAAGGAGCAAAAGGGAGAGACAACCCCCTAGCCAAACAAGGCTTAAACCACCATTTTAGAGCCTCAAAATCAGAGTTTTTTATGGTTCAAAACCAGCCCCAAAATAGTCCAAAACAATGGAAAAATGATGGAGAAGCAAGTGTGAAAGACAAGTTTAAAGGGTGAAAGTTTTACCTCTTGGAGGGAAGCACACTTTGAGGCACAAAACCAAGTCAAAACCTCCTTAATGAGCTCCAAGAAGACCTTCTAGCAACCTCAGCCCAATGATAAAAAACTCTTGTTAAGGGTTGATAGGTTGAAGATGGATGTATGCAAGCTTCTAGCACAAATGCCCAAGAGATGGTGAAATCTAGAGAGAGGTTTGAAGAGAGAGAGGCTCCCAAACCTTTGCCAAATTGTTCTCAAATGTTCTAACCCTTGAATATGAGATATAAGGCTTCAATATATCGCAAAACAAGAGGCTTTGGTCGAAAATATCTTAAGAGAGATAGCTGGAGCAAAATATTTGTCCAAAACTGCTTTCTGCCATCTGTGGCCGGCACTGTACCACTGTTGGCTGGCACTTTACCATTGTTGGCCGGCAGCACACTCCCTTGGACGGCAGGGGGCCGGCCTTGGCCACTCATGGCCGGCACATGGCCCAAAAATCCCATTCATGGTCATAAACTTCCACCTCTGGTTGGACAGAAAAATCTGCTTTTTGGACTTGAATTCAACAGGACATATCTCCTTCGCCTGGACTGCTTTTCAAGTCATTCTCAAGCCTAAATTGTATCCTTGGAAGTCTTCTTTCCAATGGTGGTAGACTCACTTCAAAATTATAACTGTGCAACAAGTTATGCTCATTTAAGTGAAGACTGCTCAGTTTCGATACTACCCGGATTCATGCCGAACTTCTCCCAAACTAGTTTGCTTCTCTCCTCTCCTCTTTTCTTCAATTCCAAACTACTAAACAAGGTGTTTTGAAAGATTTTTCAAAGGTTTCATCTCTCTTTCATTCATTTCCACTTTGTCTTTGCTCGGTTTACCGAAAAGCGCGACATTTAACAAAATGTGAGCGTCGAAACATCGCAGAAGAATTTTCAAAGATATTTTGAAAGAGAGGGTTTTAAGGTCTCAAAATATTTTGATCAAGATCATTTTGGTCCAAAAAGGGGTATGAAGTTGGGATTTGACTATCACCTTGCCGAAGAAATCGAACCCTTGCACTGCACAACTTTTACTACCAAGTAAACCATCAGTAGCGTCCAACCCTCACCACTGTTTACTGATAACACTACTGATTAGTGCTAATCTATGATTAAGCATGTTAATTGACTGACTGACTGAATTACTAAACTGATTGATTGATTATGCTAGTTTGAATGCAATTCTATCTGTCGACTGTTAAATTATCTGTTCATGCTTTATGCTTTAAACTGCAAATTGAAGGCCTTATCGGCGGCCGAATCTGAAATTGATTGATGTTTTGTTCTAATTAAGATTTATATGATTTTATGGTATATTTAATTGAAATGTGATTTGGTATTATTAAATTAGATTAAATATTGATAAATTACAAGAGTTGGCCTTATTTACAACCTTGCCACTTAGTGGCCCACTCCATATCATATTTTGAGACTTAGAATCAACATTTCTTCAGCCATTTTCTTGCACCAAACCGACTAGAGAGAGAGAGCTAGGAGAAAAACTTGGTTTCATCTTGATTTGCTTGGAGGCTTAGGGATTTTGGAAGATAATTGGCAAATTGAGCTTCTAGACTTGTAATTGAGAACTCAATGTAGGATATTCAACCTCTCATTAATGTATTCAAGTTAGTTCTTGCATGGTTCTTGATTTATGGATGAATTGAGTCTTGATTTAGTCTAATAATGTTGAATTGGAGCTTAATCCATGCATGCATGTGCATGGTCTTGCATTTTGAGGTTGTTCTTCATGAAATCCCACATGCATGTTCATATCTTGAGCTTAGTCCATGAATTCATCTTGTTTTTGAGGCAATTGAGCTCATTTGAGCAAGTAATTGAAGCTTTGAATTTGGTTGAATACATGCATGTTTCATACACTTTGTGTTCTTGAAGTTTATTTGAAAATGGTGTTTAATTGAACTACCTTTGGGCTTTGATTTCTCAAATTAATCCTTGAAAAATGTAATATTATGGGTTTTGAAGTGTTTTCCAGAAAATTAGCCCAAGAGGATCGAAATTTATGCTTGAAAGTTGATTTTGAGCTTGAGGATCAAATATGGAATTTCCAGATTTTGGACCCACGCTCGAGCGAGGAACTCCACACTCGAGCGTACAATCTGAGATCATGCCTTCCGCTCGAGCGAGGCAAGTGACGCTCGAGCATGAAATGCGTGTATCCAGTACTTTGCATGAGTTTACAGTCCGCTCGAGCGAGATAGTTCACGCTTGAGCGAGGACTTGTGTCTCACGCTCGAGCGGGGGTCAAGCACCCGTCGAGCGTGAATTTTGAGCATCCAGTATTTTTACTGTAGCTTGCAGTCCGCTTGAGTGACGGAAGTCGTGCTCGAGCGGAGCTCCTTTGTCTGCATGTCTGCTCGAGCGTAGAAATCCACACTCGAGCGAGACCTCTGATTTCTGAAAATTTTGAAAAGTGTTTATAAGTACATCTTTGCATCCTCTTTCCATCCTAGGCATTCCTAGGGCATGTTTAAGGCATCTTAAGGAGGATATTGATGTAGAACCACACCGAGTCTAAGTAGGGACTAAGTCTTCGATTCCCAAGTATGTGACTTAGTGTGTGTTCATCTTGTAACTGTATAGGGTTGGCATCCGAGGACGCGCACTAGCTTATCTGTAGCCCAGAACTCTGTGAGTAACAATGTTGTAAAGATATGTTCAATAATGATTATCTTCTGAACAATTGAACTATACTATTTTCTGAAATGATACTGTTACTGAATGAATGATGTCCTATTTGTGAACTGTATTCGTGGCATCTATAGCAACCTACTGTTACTGTACTGTACTGTACTGTACTGCTACTGACACAGAGATCTCTGTCGGTTCCCATGTCTGGAACCACTATTGTTTACTGATATGATGGCCATCAACTGACTGTTCGGTCTGTTAAGACCTACTGTACTGTTTGCTATTGGATGTACCACTTATGACTGCTATGATCGAATAATTGTTATACTGTTTAAATAACTGTTTTAAATACTAAAAGGATATTTATTCTTAACCTCTTTATGCATATGTTATTCACTGGGCTTTAGCTCACTATTTATATACATATGGAGGTGTCCAAGCACCGGAACGAAGCTAGGAGCGTTGGGTCAAACTCCCTTTTGTCAAGCCAACCTTTGTGCCTCACTTCGAGGTTCCAGATCTGTTCAAGCTAAGGCTGTTCTTGGGGTGTCTCAGATTCACCCTAACTGTCTCTGTTATGTATAGACTGAGTGATCTTTTGTACTGTACTATTATGGTGGGGATTTGGTCCCTAACCTGTATGCCTGTAAATGATGCATGTACATACCGTTTTGTTCTGAATGTGCATCTGTTATAAAAAGTCTTTTTGCATACAGACTGTCACAGCTCATTGGACATCTTTTAATTACTGTTTTGGCTTCCGCCAGCCCCTGTACTCTGTATTACTGTCTTACTGTTAAGCAGGCCTTCGGTAATCTCGGATTACTGGCCGGTTACGGTACTAAACCCATATGGGCGGGTTTGGTTCGTGACATTGTCCTTGCTCGGTTTATCGAAAAGTGCGACATTTAACAAAATGCGAGCGTCGGAACATCGCAGAAGAATTTTCAAAGATATTTTGAAAGAGAGGGTTTTAAGGTCTCAAAATCTTTTGATCAAGATCATTTTGGTCCAAAAAGGGGTATGAAGTTGGGATTTGACTCTCTCCTTGCCGAAGAAATCGAACCCTTGCACTACACAGCTTTCACCACCAAGTAAACCATCAGTAGCGTCCAAGTCTTAAGGGCGGTAAAAAATAGGGTGTCTCCAGCAACGACAACACATTGTCGTCTCAAAAAATCTCAGATTTTTACATATTAATGCCGATAGCAGAATTCTATCGCAAAAAGACAACTTTGCCGTCGCAAAAAAAAGGCAACGACATTGTGCCGTCGCTAAAACCTTTTAGCAATGCCCTTTGTTGTGACCCACCACTTGCCGTTGCTAAAAGTCAGTTGCCGTTGCAAAAAAGTTTTTGAGACGGCATTTTGCCATCACAAAAAATCGAAATTTTTGTAGTGTGTAAGATTACAAACATCAGTACATTAGGGTACGTAGCATTGTTCGTTACTCTATATGAAGTCTTCTTATAACTTAATCTGTATCATTTCTAATGCCCAAAGGCATTCTGAGATTTACCTTTCATTGACTGATTGATAAATGTATGCTTTAGAATCTTCTCTCTTTTCACATATGTTATTGTGCTTTATGTAAACAATTTTCCTTCTAGTTACTTGGCTTAAAACTATTATGTTTATTTTCTTGGACTTCTCATCTTATTTTTTAAATCAGCTATAGTGTCCATCATATATTTGAATCCCTCCACAAGGAAGGTTGTTTGCATACATACCTAACAATTTCTATGTGGCTATTCATATTCTACAATGCTTGTGAAAGTGAAACAAACGGATATACATATGTTTAAGTGAAACAAAATGGAACAGA
Source organism: Camellia granthamiana (assembly GCA_036172215.1). Classification (NCBI taxonomy): domain Eukaryota; kingdom Viridiplantae; phylum Streptophyta; class Magnoliopsida; order Ericales; family Theaceae; genus Camellia; species Camellia granthamiana. The sequence goes on along the minus strand of JAXFYN010000289.1, from coordinate 269,972 downwards.
TATGCATGTATCAATCCTTTAGAACACTTCTGCTAGATTGGGTTGAAATAAAATAGAAGAGAGAAAAACAAAGTTTTCATATTTTTAATGCTCCTTTGCTGCCACTGGCACATGTTTCCTCAAGAAAAACAAGTTGGCAACCTTCATACAATGTAGTTTGTTGCATTTTAACCAATGAATTAGAAATTTTAGCATGCGCATAACTCCAAAAAATCTGGAAAAGCTGGGGCCTGGGACTTCAGTAACCAGCAGCATGAAAATCAAAAATACCCTAAAGGCCAACTGATCCCTGCTATATAGATTATGTACACCACCACTAATGGAAAACTCTATAGTTCCCTAAGACAACCCACCAGGATAAGTAAAATAAAATAAAAATTTTCTAATATTAAACATCTTAGACATCAGATAATAATATAAGAAAATAACAACAGAGTATAGCCATAGTAGATCAGTAAGAGGGCGCAAGATGCAGCCATTCCATGATTCCACTTCTTGTCAAACTCCAACAGTAAGAATAACCAATGTTGATGGTATATCACGGCAGTTCCTTCCATGAAGATGTAGTAGTTGCAGGTTATAGCGATCTTGATTTAGACCCGACCCATTTGTTACCTTTAAATCTGAGAAATCATATTTGTGGTGGTCGTTCCTTTTTCCTCATGTTGGTTTTGGCTTCAAGGGTCGATACCACCCTTATTGGTGTCGACACCATCTTCTTTTTCCTTGCCTTGTTCTGTTTCAAGGGTCGACACCAGTCTGGGAGGTGTCGACACCTTCTTGTTGCTATGTCCCTGAGTGGCTATTGAAATTTAGGGTTGACACCAACCTTGGTGGTGTCGACACTTGTTTCTTTTTGTTGGCCTCAAGGGTTGACATCAATCTGGGAAGGGTCGACCCTTATCTATTGCAGAATCTGGAGTTTGCTTATTGAAATGTAGTGTCGACACCTTGGGTCCAAGGGTCGACACCTTGCCTGCTACCTAACACAAGTGTCTCAGCTTTTCTTCTTAAGGGTCGACACCTCTGTCGTAGAGGTCGACCCCTGTGACTCTTTTTCTAGATTTTGTTCGGCTTGGATCCTACTTTTTGGGGATTTTTGACTTATTCTTTTATTTGACCTTGGAACTACTATTCCACTAATACCTAGTCACTATAAATAGACCCAAAGTCTTCTTTTCCCATAAGTTGTTTCTCTTTTTCCCTCTCTCACTCGTAACTCTCTCTCTCTCAACATTCACTTTTTCCCACTTAAATCCTTAGATCCACTCACATAGAGGTGTCTTCTCACCTTGATCCTTTGAGATAAAGTGTAGATCACGTTAAGAGTTTTCCTTTGATCCAAGTGGTTCATGATTTCGTTGACGTCGAGTTTTTTTCAAGTTCTTCTCTTTCACCCTTCTAAGTTTGAGGTAGGGATTCTTCACACCTCTTTATGAGTTTTAACTTGGCTATTTGTTTTTATAAAACCATCTTGCGAAAGAAATGGACTTTTGAACAAATCTTGGATTTTGGGTTCAAAACTAAAAAGAGGGGTTTTCAAATGGTTTCATGGAAATGATTGTGGGGTTGGGAAATGAGATGTAAAGGTGACAACATGGTTGGTTTTGAAATTTGGAAGTGATTTTGGAAGAGGGGTTTTGCCCTAAATGTTGATTTTGTATAAATAATGATATAGATGTTGGAAATATGAAATTTAATTGTTATTGATTAAGATGGTGGAGTTGGGTATGTATTACCACTCGCATCTCAAAATTTGGAAGGTTTATCTTTATGGATATTATTTTATTTATTTAGAGATATCTGTTTTGAGCTATCGGTGGAGGATAGCCATGATTGTTGTAGAAATTGCATGAGGACTAGGAGAATGAAAACTATTTCTCATCTATTGCGTCGAGCATTGTCATACATTTTCTTATTTGTAATAATTATATTGTTTTGAAAAAATGGTGAATACTTGGTGAATCTGTGTAGGAGGTGTGGTTACTATGATAAGTTGGCCTATGTGTCATTGGTGAAAGACCAGAAACCCGTATGGATAGGTGTTGAGCCTTCCGGTTAATACCGGTAAAAATGACAAAAGATTAGTGTTGGTATAGCCTGCTAGCAGACACGTACGTAGAGATTCACAGATTTGTATTCACAGACTGGTTTTCTCTAAAAAGGAAAGTGTTTCATGAATGCTAATATGAACCTGGCATGACATGATTTGAAAGAGATATAAAATGTTTTGTCATGAGCATTACATGTGCATTTTACCCTTATAATTTTGTTAACATTCATATGTTGTGTTGGATTGTTTCTACTGGGCTTTGGCTCACCCTATATGGGAAAAATATTTCAGGTGCAGATAATATGCCTCCGCCAAGGCAATAGCTTGGGAGGTCATGGAGCAAGAGCTTCATTTTGTTTAATTTCGTATTTGTTTTGTACAAGCCAAGGGCTTTTATATGTATTGGGATTTAAATCCATTTTTGTTGTAACCATGTGTTAACTTGGAAAGTTGTAAGCCTTTAGGGCATTCTCTTATTTGTTTACCTTTCGTTTTGTTCCTTACTATGTAACCCATTCTATAGATTTAGGGCTAGGCTTATGAATATATAGTTGCATGTGTTGCTATTTTGTATAAGAAATTTAAATTAATAGAAGTGCTTATTTCTTCATATGTCGTCTTTTAATCACTATTGAGGATGGGTTGTTGTATTTAATTCGGGACATTACAACTTGGTATCTGAGTGTACCAGGTCTGAATATTTTGGGTACGTGGGAAGTGGTTTTTACCACAATAGGTTTATCTTGTTTGATAGAGATATTTGTGGGTATAGTATGCTTATGTGATAACATGGTTATGTGACTATATGGCTATGAAATTTAATTTCTAAGATGTTGATTGGGTCTACAGGTTTCTATTAGTCTTGTTAAAAGAGCATTTGATCATTGCTGCTTCTAACTAGAACTCTGGTAATGCCGCGGGACGATCCTTATATAGAAAGAAAGTTCATTTATGTTTATGTGTTTATGTGCTTATGTGGAATGAATTAAATGCTGTCCATCGCATTAGGATGTGAGTGAGTTAGCTTCGGTATATTTGTAAATATGCTAATCTCTGGTGTTACCTTCATTAGGATGTCAGGACGAGGACGTGGTGGTGGTAGGCGTGGCAGGCGCATGAGGTGCCGTTACCGGATGAAATTTCGGTGCGGGAAGAAGGGGTCAGTCAGGCCAATGTGGCCGAACCAATTGGCTAGTAGTCCATGAGTGCTTTGGCCCGTGAAATGGCCAGGGCTTTGCGGGAATCTATGGACATTCTTAAAGCTGAGAATCAAGTCCAGGCCCAGGTTATTGAGGCAGGGCCGTCTTTCTTGAAATTGAAGTTATTCTAATCTAACCCGGATGAGTTTGTGGGGATTGGAAGAAGCCACTGAAAGTGGATAAATGGCTTGAGCAGATGGTGAAGACATTCGAGATGTTGGGTATCGAGGATGATGGTTTAACGGTGACCTTGGCATCCTTCTAGTTGAAGGGAGATACAAGTCAATGGTGGAAGTATGCGCGTGGGCGCATTGGAGTGACTTGGGAGGCTTTCGTCAATGCCTTCTAGGACAAGTTCTTACTTCCAACAGCCAGTGAGAAGTTAAGGGATCAGTTTCTAAAGCTCAAGCAGCTTAACACACTAGTGGCCGAGTTTGATGTTTCCTTTACCAGCTTGTTGAGGTTCGCACCAGAACTCGTGGCGACTGAGAAACGCCGTTGTATCGAGTTCGAGAAGAGGTTGAGGACTGGGCTCTTGTTCAAAGTAGCCGGGTCAATGATTAGGGACTACAGACACCTTATGGAGGCGGCAACACATCTAGAGACCATGGGTCAGGCAGAAGAGGAACGTATAAGGGGTTCTAGGAGGAGTCAAGAGGTTTAGGGGGAGACACGAGACAAGCAGATGGGTTCCACCCCACAGCAGTCTTAGGGAGCTCAGTCTAGGTTTACTTTTCCTATATCGAGTTCTGGGTCAGGAAGAGGTGGACATGGAGGGATTACTTATTTCAAGTGCGGCCAACTAGGTCACAAGTCTATAGTTTGCTCGAAGAAGGGAGGAGGGCAACAGTCTGCACCATCATTGGCTCGTTTTCAGAGCCAAAGTCAGAGGAGTGGATAGCCGCCTACTTGTTATCAGTATGGATAGGCGGGGCACGTGTAGAGGTTTTACCCTCAATCGGGCGGCACATCTGGAGCGTCTAGCCAAAGGCAGACACAAAGCCATCAGCCGGCACAGTCAACTCAGGCTTCGAGGGCCAATCAGGGAGCCTTTTTGGCTCAGTCAGTGCACTAGACTTATACCTTGAGGGGTAAGTAGGTGGAACAGAGACCTACCGGGCATGTGTATGCTGTTACCACGCCAGACTTAGTGTGAGCACCTTCGGTAGTGAGAGGTACTTTCCTTGTTATGCAATTTTATTACCAATGTGTTGATTGATACGGGTGCATCCCATTCTTTTATCTCGTCTGTATTTGCATCGGTATTGGGGTTAGAGTTGGCTCGGTTAGCATCTCCACTCAGTGTAGTGTCACATATTAGTAGTGAGATTGTCTTAGAGCAGGGGTGTTGGGGTTGTGATATAGAGGTTGTTGGTCATACTTGAATTGCTTAGAAGAGGAACACGAGGAACACTTGCGAGTCGTACTTACTCACCCTCTAAGGAGGAACACGAGGATCACTTGCGAGTCATACTTGAATTCCTTAGAGCCCACAAACTGTATGCTAAGTTTGGGAAATGCAAATTCTATCTTAAAGAGGTTAAGTTTCTAGGTCATGTGGTGTCCGGGGAGGGAGTAACTGTAGACTCTTCCAAGATAGAAGCACTACGAGACTAAAAGCAACCTAAGAATGCCTTTGAGATTCGTAGTTTCTTAGGGTTGGCCGGGTATTACTATCGGTTTGTGAAGGATTTTTCTAGGACTAACCTCACATTTGCCTAGATTAATGAGGAAGGGAATCAAGTTTGTGTAGAGTGAAACTTGTGAAAAGTTGTTCTAAGAGCTTAAGGTTAGACTTACCAGCTCCAGTGTTGATTATTCTGGAGAGGGGTTTGAGCTATTTATTGTATTGTGATGCGTCACGGAAAGGTTTGAGCTGTGTCTTGATGCAAGAGAGGAAGTTAGTAGCTTATGGCTCACGACAGTTGAAAACCCACAAGAGAAACTATCCTACCTATGACCTAAATCTAGCAGCTGTGATCTTTGCCTTGAAGATTTGGAGACATTACTTGTACGACGAGAAGTTTGAGGTATTCTCCGATCACAAGAGTTTAAAATATCTGTTTTCGTAAAAGGATTTGAATTTGAGGCAAAGAAGGTGGATGGAATTTATGGAGGACTATGATTTTGAGTTTCATTATCATTTCAGGAAGACCAATGTAGTGGCCGACGCCTTGAGTAGGAAGGCCTTTAGCAGTATAGCTAGTGTTGCTATACGAGAATGGGAGATGTTGGGTGCTATTGGCGAGTTTGACTTGCATCTTGGTGAGTTCATCGAGTCAGCTGCTTTGTTTACAGTCATTGCACAACTTACTCTTGTGAACCAAGTCTTAGAAACACAAAGGGGTGATCTTGAGATAGAAACCCTCTAGGAGAAGATCTCCAATGGGAAGGTAGAGAAGGGCTTGAATGTGTATTCTGACTCGAGTGTTAGGTACGATCGCCTTTTCGTGTCAGAGTCTTGTTGAGAGGAAGTACTCTGAGAATTTCACCATTCACGCCTTGCGGTGCATCGAGAGGCACAAAGATGTATCGAGATCTTAGCCACCAGTTTTGGTGGAGAGGTATAAAGAAAGACGTTGCCGTGTTTGTATCGAAATACCTTATTTGTCAGCAAATGAAAGCCGGGTATTAGAGACTAGCGGGTTTGTTGCAACTCTTATCTATAGCTGAGTGGAAGTGGGAGCATGTCGCAATGGATTTCGTTATGGGTCTTCCGAAGACTCAACGGGGTAATGAAGCCATTTGGGTGGTAATTGATCGGTTAACTAAGTCAGCGTACTTTATACCTATGCACACAAATGACTCGGTAGATTATCTTGCCGGCCTTTACATTAGAGACATAGTTCGACTTCACGGGGTCCCAGTGACTATTATTTGGGATAGAAACCCACGTTTCATGACTAGGTTGTGGCGGAGCCTACAGAAAGCCTTAAGCACTAAGTTGACCTTTAGTACTGCCTATCATCCTCAAACTGACGGACAGTTAAAGCGTACCATTCAGATCCTAGAAGATATGCTTCGAGGTTGTGTCCTTGTCCTTAGGGGGTCGTGGAAGAGGCACTTGCCTTTGGTGGAGTTTGCCTACAGCAATAACTTCCAGTCGAGTATTGGCACCGCACTATTTGAGGCCTTGTATGGTCAATCGTGTAGATCACCTGTATATTGGGCCGAGGTGGGTGATGCACCTATGATAGGTCCTGAGCTAGTTTGGGAAATGACGGAAAAGGTTGCGCTTATTTGTAAGAGGTTAGTTACAATTCAGAGTCGTCAGAAGAGCTATGCCAACCGTAGGAGGAGACTGTTATCCTTTGAGGTAGGAGATCATGTCTTTTTGAAGACATAGCCTAAGCGGGGTTTGATGAGATTTGGAAAGAGTGGGAAGTTGTCTACTAGATTTATCAGACCTTTTGAGATCCTAGAGCGAATTAAAGAAGTAGCTTATCGTTTGGCTTTATCACCACAACTTTCCGGGGTTCATGACAAGTTCCATATCTGTATGCTTCGGAAGTACGAACCGGATCCACCACATGTATTGGATTGGACTGAGTTAAAAGTAGATGTGGACGCCTCGTATAAGGAGAGACCGGTTAAAATTTTGGATACTCGAGACCAAGTCTTGCGTTGCAAGACAATTCCCTTAATAAAGGTGTTGTGGAGACATCATAGGGTTGAGGAAGCCAATTGGGAGCGTGAATTGGAAGTCTAAGAGAAATATCGAGACCTATTTGTTAATATTTGAAGTTGTATTGAACATTTTTTATGTGAACGTAATATCGACATTGTGCATGTTTGGAAATGTGAATTGTATATTCATTTTTTAGAATTTGGTTATCCTTGTTATGGGAGTGATTGACCGATGGATGGGTCATGGTGGTGATTCGATTTACTATTATGTTCATAATTGGTTTAAACTTGGTTTGAATGTTGATTTAAATTTCGGGGATGAAATTCCTTAAGGAGGGGAGGTTATAGTGATCTTGATTTAGACCCGACCCATTTATTACCTTTGAATTCGGGAAACCATATTCGTGGTGGTCATTCTTTTCTCCTCATGTTGGTTTTGGCTTCAGAGGTTAACACTTCCCTTGTTGGTGTCAACACCGTCTTCTTTTTCCTTGCCTTGCTCTGTTCCAAGGGTCGATACCAATCTAGGAGGTGTTGACACCTTCTTGCTGCTGTGTCCCTGGGTGGCTACTAAAATTTAGGGTCGACACCAACCTTGGTGGTGTCGACACATGCTTCTTTTTATTGGCCTCAAGGGTCGACACCAGTCTGGAAAGGGTTGACCCATGTCTATTGCAGAATCTAGAGTTTGCTTACTGAAATTTAGTGTTGACACCTTGGGTCCAAGGGTCGATACCTTGCCTGTTGCCTAACACAAATGTCTCAGCTTTTCTTTTTGAAGGTCGACACCACTATAGCAGGGGTCAACCCTTGTGACTCTTTTTCGAGATTTTGTTCGGCTTGGGCCCTACTTTTTGGAAATTTTTGAATTGTTTTTTTATTTGACCTTGGAACTACTATTCCACTAATACCTAGTCACAATATATAGACCCAAAGTCTTCTTTTCTCATAACTTGTTTCTCTTTTTCCCTCTCTCACCCGTAACTCTCTCTCTCAACATTCACTTTTTCCCACTTAAATCCTTAGATTTACTCACCAAGAGGTGTCTTCTCACCTTGATCCTTTGAGATAAAGTGTAGATCGCGTCAAGAGCTTTTCTTTGATCCAAGTGGTTCGTGATTTCGTTGGCGTCAAGTTCTTCCAAGTTCTTCTTTTTCATCCTTTTAAGCTTAAGGTAGGGATTATTCGCACCTCTTTATGAGTTTTAACTTAGCTATTCGTTTTTATAAAACCATCTTGAGAAAGAAATAGACTTTTGAACAAATCTTGGATTTTGGGTTCAAAACTAAAAAGAGGAGTTTTCAAATGGTTTCATGGAAATGATTGTGGGGTTGGGAAATGAGATGTAAAGGTGACAACATGGTTGTTTTTGAAATTTGGAAGTGATTGTGGAAGAGAGGTTTTGCCCTAAATGTTAATTTTGTATAAATAATGATATAGATGTTGGAAATATGGAATTTAATTGTTATTGATTAAGATGGTGAAGTTGGGTATGCATTACCACTCGCATCTCAAAATTTAGAAGGTTTATCTTTATGAAAATTATTTTATTTGTTTAGAGATATCTGTTTTGGGCAATCAGTGGAGGATAGCCATGATTGTTGTAGAAATTGCATGAGGACTAGGAAAATGAAAACTATTTCTCATCTATTACATTGAGTATTGTCATGCATTTATACATTTGTAATAATTACATTGTTTTGAGAAAATGGTGAATACTTGGTGAATCTGGGTAGGGGGTGTGGTTACTATGATAAGTTAGCCTCTGTGTCCTTGGTAAAAGACCAGAAACTTGCACTGATAGGTGTCAAGCCTTTCGGTTAATACCGGTAAAAATGACAAAAGAGTAGTGCTGGTATAGCCTGCTAGCAGACACGTACCTAAAGATTCATAGATTTGTATTTACAAACTGGTTTTCCATAAAAAGGAAAGTGTTTCATGAATGATAATATGAACCTGGCATGGCATGATTTGAAAGAGATATAAAATGTTTTGTCATGAGCATTACATGTGCATTTTACCCTTATAATTTTGTTAAGATTCATATGTTGTGTTAGATTATTTCTACTGGGCTTTGGCTCGCCCTATATGAGAAAAACATTTCAGGTGCAGATAATATGCCTCCGCCAAGGCAATAGCTTAGGAGGTCATGGAGCAAGAGCTTCATTTTGTTTAATTGCGTATTTGTTTTGTACAAGCCAAGGGCTTTTATATGTATTAGGATTTAAATCTATTTTTGTTGTAACCATGTATTAACTTGGAAAGTTATAAGCCTTTAGGGCATTCTCTTATTTGTTTACCTTTCGTTTTGTTCCTTACCATGTAACACATGCTATAGATTCAAGGCTAGGCTTATGAATGTATAGTTGCATGTGTTGCTCTTTTGTATAAGAAATTTAAATTCATGTAAGTGCTTGTCTCTTCATATGTCGTCTTTTAATCACTATTAAAAATGGGTTGTTGTATTTAATTCGAGGCATTACAGCCACCATCAAAGAAGAGTGCCATTTTGTTGAGACTCAAATGATCCTGCCAAGGGAGCTTTAAGTAAGTATTACCAACACATAGGTAGCACCAACCATTTAGCAACAAATAGGTGAAGGCTAATTCCACTCGACCCACTATGGGACCTTTTATTTCTAATATTATGTAGCATTGAGATATATGGCTCACAACACTCAACCCTCAGAATATCTTCAAGTTCCGTGGACAACATCTACACAACATAGCAAATAGTTAGTAAAACACTCAGTGTACTACTCCCATTCACTCAACTCTCATATAGAGAAACTCCCATCACTCAGCAGCCCTTCATAACTGGATGTATGGGGCTTTAAAGTGGATTCTGGTAAATTCCATTGCTAAAAAAACAAAGAATCACCTATTGATCTAGGCAAATTGTATACAGATAACGGTCTTACAACATGCAATACATTTCTATAATAATCTAAAACATAACACCTTAGGTTTAAAAATAAGATACAAAACTCTGTGAGGAAAATTGCCAAAAATTTGAATTAGCCACATAAATACCCAATAATCAGTTCAAACACTTAGTAAGGACCAAAGTGACTTATACAAACTCACGGAACAAGCACTAGACTCTCGATTTCAAAATTAAGCTCAAACTTGCATTTTTTGAACTCTTTTTTTTTTTTTTGGAGGTAAATAAGTTATAATATAAAACAACACAACTGAACAAGTTTACAAAGGGCATACCCCAGGCCCTAATAAAAACTATACATAAAAAGCCCCAACCAAAACAAAACCACCAACTGGACTAGCAAGAGACTAACTAGGCTGCAAACCACATTGATCTGTTCATAGCCCCCATCCAAGTTGAATGGGGGAGATGAACAAACCTTAACAAGACTAGTTAAGCAAGAGCACCAAAATGATAATATAGCAAAATAAACTAGTAGCAACTGGAGCAACCCAAAATAGCCAAGCTAAGCTTCCACAATCAGCAACAGTAGGAGATGGCCAAACAAAAGCCAAAAATAATTACACTACCCAAAATAACTCCTACACAGCCCGTAGGAGAAGGCCAAACAGAAACCAAAAATAATTACACTACCTAGCGTTCTAGTATTACAAGACACTCTTATATCCTCTTATCACTAGGCCCACACCAAAGAATTTCTTATTAATGCACCAGCACAGATCTGATCCTGTAATAAAAGGTTAGGAACACTTCTCTATGATTATTCACATCTCTCAACCCACAAGCTCACAAATGCCCACCTCCTAACTATATGCTCACACCACACTCAACCTACAATCCCTAAAGAGAAAGGCCAACAGACAACCTGCATAGCAAAATGTTAGGAAAAACATGTATAATAACATATAATGACTCATATTCACTTAACCCTGAGTATAGGTAACACTCCACTCTTAACTCACTGCTCTAGACATCGGTTCCAAGCACCATAACCAGGTATACCAACAATCAAATGAGGCCAGGGCCACTTGTAGAAACTGTTAGATACACCTACTAAAACATCAATTAGGATCTGTACAGAGGACAGATAAGGGCAGTCTCCAAGGAGCTAAAAACCATGCATCATTTGGATTCCTTTCCAAATTTTTAAGTGACAGTACTCTAAATCTAACCATATTAAAGATGTTCAAACCAATGATTTCTTTAGGAATTTTTTTCTTTGGTGAAGACTCTATTATTCCTCTCAAGCCAAATGAAGTAAACAGTGTAGGTAAGAGCAAGCCTAGAGATAATAGAGCCAAGTGAGTTATCCTTAACAGATTTAGCAATATGAAACACCAAACTAGACCAGTTTAACATAGGTCAAGCCATATTTTAAAATAGGAAAAACCATGTAATAATCATGAAAATGCTCAGGAATTGGTTTGAACACCTTATTAAGGACAAAAGTGACTTATAGAAACTCACGATATAAACACGAAACTTTTGGTTTGAAAGTTAGGCTCAATTTTTAATTAATTCAAAAAAAGATGAAATACTCATGTTTTTACACTTAAAAATGAAATAAGTTTAGTTAATTCAATTAATTTTAACTATATTTGTATATTATTTTTGAAGTTAATGCTTTGATAAAATACTCATGTTTTTATCCTTTTGTTCACAGGCTAGTGATGGATGTTCGTAGTTCAGTAGTGATATATATGGTCATTAAAGATATGATAATTTGTCGTTTCGTACGTAGGCATTCATTTTATATATATATTTTTTTCGTTTTATAGGTTATTTTGTTTAATATTTAGATACTTTTTGGAATTATTATGTATGGGATTGTTAGATATAGTTAGATACATTTTATGATTCTTATATTTAGTATTGTTGGATATTTGAATAAAATTTGGGATATTGAAATGCATTTGATATTAATTTGGTTACATTACTAATTGTTATGATGTTATGTTAAGTTTAGTTTGTATTATTGGTTATATATAGATTTTTTTATATGTTTTACAGACAAATACAGGTTACAGAGAAATTGAATTATCCTCATGTTTCTTGTTGGCTCCTTCCAAATGTTGGTGCTTGTGTTTGATATTGTTTTTATTTTGATTTGCTCTTCCATGTGAGCTGTACATGGGCTTCTTTTGTGATGGCTTGGATGATTATTGTTTTTTGTTTGTAACAACATTGGTTAAGTTTGCATTTCCCAGGTGATTTAAATGCTCTGTTTGGGCCTGTTCTAGACATCCATATTATTGTATATGGTTCTTGAACAGGTTAGTGTGGTTCTTGAATAGTTTATAAGTGTGTTTCTGGTGCTGGTTTGTTGGTTTACTATTTGAACAAGTGCTCGTGCAAGTTTGCTATTGTGCTGCTGGAGCTGGTGTGTTTTGCTGATATATGCTGCTAACATGTTGTAGTGCTCCTGTGTCGTGCATTGCTTTGTTGCTGTGTTGTTGGCCTGCTGCAGTGCTGTTGTGTGCTGGTGTGTTGCTGTCGGTTGCTGTATGTTGTCTGTCTGTTGTATCTTGCAGTCTATTGCTCTCTACTTCTGTATATTGCTGTTTGTTGTAATCTATTAGTTGTGTTTATTTTGTTAGTTTCCTTTTGGTTTGGTGGGAAATGCCGTTTAGTTGTTAGGCTTTGGTGCCTTATTTAGCTTTCATTTTCTTGTGTTTTGTTGTTGATAGCTCTGTTGTGCCTGAGAAATGCTTCTTGCAAATCTGTAAATCTTATAAAAAAATATAAATGATTTTTAATTATTTTTGCCGATACAAATTTGTCATTGCTAAAAAGTAAAGCTTTCTGGACAAACAACTTGTCGATAAATGCATTACCAAAAGTTTATTTTTGCCGACTCATATTGTGTTGTTAGAAGTGTATTTTTTGCCAATGCAAATTTCTTGTTGCCAAAAGTAAAACTTTCTCGACAAACAAATCATCGGCAAATGGCAATATTTAGTGACGTAAATGTGTTGCCAAAAGTTTACTTTTGCCAACTTATATTTTGTTGCTAAAAGTATATTTTATGTCAATGCAAATTTTTTTTGGAAAAAGTGCCACACAATCATCATATTTGAATTATTTTTACTGACGCAAGGTGAATTGCCAATGATGGATAAAGGTTTTTATTGACAACTATGTGTGTCACTAAAGGCATTGTTTTTACCAACGCGATTGTTAATGTATATTATATTATACTTATCTATTTGTATCTCTATCCCTATCTTATATCTTTATTTCTATCTCCTTGTATCTCTATCTTCTTCTATACTTATCTACGTTTCTTTTTAGCCTATATATACAGGCTTCTCTTATTGTATTAATTCAATTTAATATAATACAGATACACAATTTTCCCTTTCTTTCAACCATTTTAACATGGTATCAGAGCATAGGTCTTGAATCTTAGCTCCTTTTTTCTCCTGTTTATTGCCCATACATAGTGGTATTATAGTATCTCTCTTCTTTTTCATCAATACACATTCTTTGTTCCACAACACTGTTTCATCACTGCTCCGTCATCATTTTTTGACCAAAATTTTATAAATTTTTTACCACCGTGCTCGGAATTGTTCATTGGTTCCAACGCCACTAGGCCCATCGCCACCAACCTCCTCACGCGTTCTCACATGCTACTTTTGTAGTCAGTGCATCTAGCCTTTCGCCGCCACTCTTCTACGCGCCAACACGCGCCCTTCCTGCTATTGCGTACGTCATTTCTGCTACCGTACACTTGCGTGTGTCGTTCTGCTACTGTGTACCCGCACGCGCCGCTCCTGCTGCCATGCATCTGTTTGCATCGTTCTTGATATCGTGTACCTGCATGCACCGTTTCTACTACTGTGCGCCACGCATGCCTCTGTCACTGTCGCGCACCGCGCGCCTCTCCTGCTAACATGTGCCATGCATGCTGACGTCATCCACTTCTTACTGACGTCATCTTTAACCTATTTGTCATCTACAAGTCCATTTTTTGGCTATTTTTGGGCCAACTCAGTTGCTCTCTAGCTATTTTCAATGTTCCAGATTCACTGGGACACTCTGTTTCACCGAGTTCTACTCCAACACTATTGGGCCCTCTTTGTGACTCACCTAGTTCTACTTCGACACTATTAGGCCCTTTTTGTGACTCATACTTTGATCACTTCATGGATCATTCAGATAGTTCTCCTCTCTATGGTGGCTCTTCTAGATCCTCTGTTAGTTGACATGACTCTTTGATTCCGTTTGTCTCTGCCGCTGTTGTACCTAACTCCTCTTTTACTCACACTGTTCATGATATTGAAGCTATTATGCAAATGGTTCTTCCACTTCTGGTACACCTTTTACTACTATCTCAGTCACCCCAAGTACCTCTTCATGGTATTTTGATTCAGCTTGTTGCAACCATATGACCTTTGACCCTACACTGTTTTCTTCTATTACATGTCTTAATTTACTTAGCATTCATACTGTTGATGGTTCTCAAACACATGTTAGTCATGTAGGCCATATTTCTACCTCTAATGTCTCTCTTCCTCAAACTTATCTGATCCCTAATCGTACACTTAATCTTATCTCTATTGGTCAACTCTATGATCTTGGCCTCACTGTCCTATTTTCTCCAACTGGTTGTGTTATGCAAGATCCGAAGACGGGATAAACCCTTAGGATAGCTTGTAGACATAGGCGTCTATATGAGCTCATCCACCTTCGTATTCCTTTCTCCAGTCCTTCCAATGTTGAGACTGCTGCTTCTGCTATTATTAGTTCCCCTTTTGCTTTATGGCATTCTCGGTTAGGTCATGTGTCTTTTGGTCGTTTATGCTCTCTAGTCAGTTAGGTGATGTTCCAAATGATAAAGTAGACTATCTATCTTGTCAACTTGCAAAGCAGTCTGCCTTGCCATTTACTACTAGTACCTCTATGTCTCATGCTTTTTTTGATCTCATACACTTTGATGTTTGGGGGCCTTCACCTAATACCACTATGGAGGAATCTAAACACTTTGTTATATTTGTCGATAATTTCACTCGTTTTACTTGGTTATTTCTTATGAAATCTCGCTCTGAGTTACACCAAATATACTATGATTTTTCTCACACAGTCAAAACTCAGTTTTCTTTCACAAAATTTTTCATGCTGATAATGCTTAGGAATACAAAGAAACTCATTTTTTGAAATCCCTTCGTCAAAATGGTTCGCTTTCTCATTATTCTTGTCCTGGTAGCTCCTAACAAAATGGTTGTGCTGAGCGCAAACATCGCCATATCCTAGACACTGTTCGTGCTCTTTTAATCTCTTCTTCTTGTCCTGAACGTTTTTGGGGAGAAGCTGTCTATACTATCAACCGTGTTCCTTCCCCTACCATCAACAATCAAACCCCATATGAGCGTCCGTATGGCACACCTCCTGCTTATACTAGTCTTCGTGTGTTTGGATGTGCTTGTTTTGTTCTTCTTCAACCACGTGAGTGTACCAAATTAGAACCTCACACCCGTTTGTGTTGCTTCTTGGGGTTTGGGATTGAATATAAAGATTATTGTTGTTAGGATCCTCTTTCTCGTCGTCTTCGTGTCTCTCGTCATGTAGTATTTTGGGAACACAAAATGTTCTCCTCTACATCTAAGTTTCATTTGTCCACTTTTCTCACTACGCAATTCTTTACAAATCCCTCTATTCTATTTGATGAGCTTGATATGGACACTATTTTTGACATGATGACTCCGGCCCATCCTAAGGATTCTGCTCTGCTTCTTGGTTCTGCTGCTTCACTCCCTGATCTTGAGCCAACTTCTATACCTGCTCCTATTCCACCTCCTAGTCCTGTTATTATTTACTCTCCCAGTGAGCCTCATACATCCCTTGATTCCACTATATCATCTTCTACACCAGAGGTACCTTTTCATCATTCTACTCAGGTAACACAACCTTCTATACTTCTATACTTCTTCATGATTTCATTGTTGGTTCCATTGCTTTTTCTTCTCATGAACCTACTTCCTATCGAGAGGCTTGGTCTAACCCTCTTTAGCAGCAAGCTATGAGTGATGAACTGAAGGTTTTAGATAAAACTCATACCTAGGATGTAGTTGACCTTCCACCTAGCAAGAGTGTTGTTAGTTACAAATGGATTTACAAGATCAAAACTTACTTTGATGGTTCCATTTAGCATTACAAAGCTCGTCTTGTTTCTTGGGGGTTTACTCAAGAATATGGGATGGATTATGAGGAAACATTTGCTAATGTTGCTCATCTTACTTTAGTTCGCAGCCTACTTGCCGTTGCTGCTGCTCGTTATTGGAGTCTTGTTAGATGGATGTCAAGAACGCCTTTCTCAATGGCGATCTCACTGAGGAAGTTTATATGCAGCCTCCTCCTGGTTCCTTAGTTCTATCCACCAAGGTCTGTAAACTTCGCCGTGCTTTGTATGGTTTGAAACAAGCTCCCTGTGCTTGGGTTGCCAAGTTTAGTTCTACCATTAGTGACTTTGGATTCTCTTCTAGTGCCTATGATTCTGCTTTGTTTATACACAAGACAAAGCGTGGTATTATTTTTCTTCTTCTCAATGTTGATGATATGATCATCACCGGGGATGACACAATGAGTGTCTCTAGTCTAAAACAGTTCCTCAGTTGCCTATTTGAGATGAAAGATTTAGGTTTGCTTAGTTACTTCCTTGGCTTGGAAATTTCTCATGATCCTTTTGGTTACTGTCTCACCCAAGCCAACTACACCTCTGATCTCTTGGCTCATGTTGGTCTTATTGATTGCAAGACCACTCCTATCCCAGTTGATCCTCAGCCCCATCTCACACCTCTTGACGATCACTTATTATTTGATGTTATCTTATATCGTCAGCTAGTTGGCAGTCTTATTTATCTCACAGTTACTTGTCCAGACATTGCCTATGTTGTTTAAATTGTCAGTCAGTTCATGGCTGCTCCTTGCTCTTCACATTATGATGCTTTGGTTCGCATTTTGCGCTATCTCAAAGGAGCTATGTTTCATGGTCTTTACTACTCAGCACACTCATCTCTACAGTTACTCACATTTTCTGATGCAGATTGGGCAGGAGAACCTACTGATCGCCGTTCTATTATAGGATTCTACTTCTTCTTGGATGACTCTCTCATCGACTGGCATAGCAAGAAGCAAACTCTTGTTGCTCGTTCTAGTACTGAGGTTGAGTATCGTGCTCTTGTTGACACTATTTAGGAGCTTGTGTGGCTTCGTTGGCTTCTTTCAAATATGGGGGTTTCTCATTCTACTGCGATTAACCTCTATTGTGATAATCAGAGTGCTATTTAAATCGCTCATAATAATGTCTTCCATGATCACACAAAGCATATTGAGATTGATTGTCATTTCATACAATAGCATATTACTAGTGGCACTATTCGTCTTATCTTTGTTATCTCTGCCGATGACATCTTCACCAAGGCTCATCTTCTTGGTCGTTTCAGTAATCTAGTTTCCAAACTCAAGTTAATTGATGCTTACCCATCTTGACTTTGAGGGGGGTTGTTAATGTATATTATATTATACTTATCTATTTGTATCTCTATCCCTATTTTGTATCTCTATCTCTATCTACTTGTATTTCTATCATCTTCTATACTTATCTAGGTTTCTTTTCAACCTATATATACAAGCTTCTCCTATTGTATTCATTCAATTCAATATAATACAAATACAAATACACAATTTTTCCTTTCTTTCAACCATTCTAACAGCAATGATAATTTCGTCGGCAAAAATTTTGCTGACTCATTTTTACCTACGGGTTGCCGATGTAGCTCTATGTGTCGGTGAAACTTTTTGGCGACAAGTTTTTTTCTTTTAGCAACATATTTTGTTGTGTTGCGAAAAATACAATTTTTTATAATGCAATTTCTTATAGTGCATAATATTTTTTAATATGATAATGAATAATGATATGATGCTTTCTTTCTTGTATGGAACATGGAAGAACACAAGGTGGGGACTCTTCTAGACGAAAAACTAACCAAAATACCCATAAAGATTATGAGATTGTCTATGAATCTGTGACCCCATCATATTCACTATTTAGTCTTGTAATTTTGTCAAAAGAGACCAGCACAACACAGTTCCTCCACTAGAATGAGTGTATGATTGAGTGACCATGTGGTTAAAATGTGCCATCAACTTCTTAGATGTAGATGTGAAATGCCAATTCAAGCTTTAAATAATAATAATAATAATAATAATAATAACAACAACAATGACACAAATGTTTCAGTGACTCAAATTTCTACAACTGGTTAAAAAAATACTATGCTTGAAATGCACTGAGATTCCCCTTGTTTTGGAAAAGTCAACCGAGGAGAGTTTCTCGGTTGCCGTGATAGTGTGGACAAAACTTCCAAGGTATAATGCTAAAGAGCCCTTTCGGTTTGAAAAGAAACAAAGATAAAAAAATTATTGACCTTGTTTTCATTCTTGAAATGATTTGAAGTAATAGTGTCACATTCTTCTTGGTGCGTGAGATTTACTAACATGCTTGTTAATAAGTCGTGAAAGTCTAAATTATAGAGACGAATAATTTTAGGGAAATTCTATATTATACGCCTTATTTTAAATGTGTACAAAATGTCAAATTATGACGTTGTACTTTTTTATTATGATTTACTGTGGTGTAAATTATGATTTATTGTGATTATTATTTTTGTTATGATCGAAAATGTATACAATATTTGGTTATAACTCATTATATTTTTTTAGTTATGAATGAAAGCAATTCAATTATGACATTTGTGATAATCAATATCATACATGTCATAACTTACATATGATACGTGTCCTTTTGAAGGTGTGTATTCTAGAATAATTCATAATTTTATTGGTTGCATTTGGTAGAGTTTTAAAATTATAATTTGATAATAGAGTTGTATTTTGAGTTTGTGAGTTTTGGAATTATGATCTGAGTGTAAAACATTGTTTAGTTATGAGTTTTGAAAAGAGTTTTGAATTGAGTGATGTGGCATATAATATTTGATTTAAAAATTTACAACTCATAACAAAACACATAACTCAAAATTCTATTCAAAACTCATAAAAAGTTTTAAAAAAATTCTCAAAATATTTTTTATGTAAAATATAAAAATAACTGGTGTCAAAAAAAAAACATGAATACTGTTCTAGTCAACTGGTTGGATGTCCGGGGGACGTCCAAGAGGATGACCGGGTAGACGTGTTTTGAAAAATAGGTGTAAAATCAATTTTTAAAAATTATAAACAAATAGAGCACTCAAATCATGCTGTGGAATCATATTTGAAAAGTTCTATCAAACACAGTTATTTTTATTATAAACACATTCCTCACTTGTGCTCGAGAACAAATATGTGAAATTATTTTAATTATTAAATAGACAGTTGAAGTGGTTTATGAAATTTCAATAAAAAAATCATTTTGTATGCCACAAGTTTATCCATTTAACATAAAATATAGCCATTTTGGGCACCAAGAAAAATTCAGCTAGTTATTGAAATTATTTCTAACATGAATTATAATCAGTGGTTGTTTGTTTTCCTTCTCTCTGTTGTTGTGTTTGTTGTTGTGTTTTTTTTATTTTTATTTATATTTATTATTATTGTTTTTTTTTAGAAGAACTTCATTTCATGATGGCCCATCTTGATCATTTGACTTAGCTGCACAATATCCTAACCACCATTTTAATTTGGACTCCCTGTGGAGTTTCCACATCAAATGGTCATTTTCGAACTTACAAGTCTACTCAAATTTGCATTTCACCACATCTTCTAATGGTCATTTCCGAACTTACAAGTCTATTCAAATTTGCATTTCACCACATCTTCTAATTAAGTATATATTTGGTGCAAAGTTGAAATATAATGATAGAGAAAGATGTGGCAAAAAGCCCTCGAAGATAAGGCACATCAAGCACTATAGTCCTTTTCATGCGTGCATTTTCATCTAAAAGTAGACAATAGCCAACTCAATTTTACTAAAAAATAAGCTTTATAATTGAAATCAATTGTTCTAAACGTATAAAAAAATTTATAAAATAAGACACAAAGATAAGACACATCAAGCAGTATAGTCATTTTCATGTGTGCATTTTCATCCAAAAGTATAAAATAGCCAACTCAATTTTACTAAAAAAAGAAGCTTTATAATTGAAATCAATTGATCGAAACGTATAAAAAAAATTATAAAATAAGACACAAATGTGAGACCCACCAGTGTCCTATGTTTCATTTTGGAAATAGTTTTTGCGCAGTGCTGAAAAAAATGTGACGAGGCTCAACCCCAGTTTACTATGTTTTATAGTTGGTTAGGTTTAGAATTATGGGATGATTTGATGTGCTTATGCTTTGCTTGTCAATCTTTCAAAGCAAATATTTTTTTATTTATTTTTCAATAACCAATTATATACACAGTGTTTCTCAGTGAGCATAAAAATAATACTACAATTATTGTGAAAAAGAAAAAATTATTGATTAAAGAAAATATTAAAAAATTGATTTTTTTTTGTTACTCCCCAAAAAATATATATATATATATATTCTAGACACGAATGTGAAAATATTCCACAAAGTGGGCCTTAAGTTCGAGCATTTGAGAAATAGGATGAATTATTAGCGCACTGCGGGGCCTGGACTCCAGTTGAAAGTTAGGTCCAACATAGAAAGGCTTCCTTTTTTTTTTTTTTTTTTTTTTTTTGGGTTAAAAATTAAAAAAATATTCAAAAAACTCAATTCGCAAATTAAAATGTAAAAAAAGTCTAGGAATCTAAAATTTATTCTCGGATTTATACAAAGAATTAAAATGTGTAGTGGAAACTAACAATGTATATTGTGGAATCCATATGTAGAATGAATCTGAATTATATATTAATATTTTTAAGATAATTTTTTGAGTAAAATTTCTAAATTTATAATATTACTGAAATGAATTTATTTTGTGGATGAGATGGTTCGTGAATGGACTCCTTCGTTTGAATTCTACCATGTCATTTCTATCGACAGATAATTATTGAGTATTATGAAAGCATCATGTGGCATTGTTTTACTAATAGTCGAATTTAATTGTGTAATGAAAAATTTTATAGATAAAACATTGTTACTCATCTTTGTTAATAGTTGAGAGATAAAAAATGATTCATTTTGTATAATTAATTTGAGGTTTTTCATTTACCGGGAGCACCACCACCTACTCCTGAACTATTTAACCTCCGCTTCACAATGTAGACTAGATATTGCAATTTGTTCCATTAGGCCCACCATGGGCTCTTTGATGTGGTATTAAGGGAAGGAACTGCATTAGAAGCCCAGGAATCAATTGAGAAGGGCTTGAAGTAAGCACTGCCACTTCCCACACTGTCCCCTCTTTGGTTTTTTTTGTTTTTTTGGATCAGCCTGTCCCCTCTTAGGTTTAGTGCCAACTTTGACACTTTGATTGAAGAGACTTGAGAAGAGCTAAGATTGTCTGTGTCCCAAACATACAGTGAATTTTCCATAGATGGGAAAGAGAGAAGAGGGGGATGTCTAATCAATGAATAACGCAAAAGGATGAATTGGAATTCAACATCGGTGTTAATGAGAAGATCTGAGAATTTAACGTTGTTAAACTCCTCTCCAATGTAATCTCATAACAAGAGGCACAAATGCGAGGCCATTTCAAGAACAACAATGCTATATAAACAGAAAAAGCAACCACAAAATTTATTCAATTTGATGTGATTGAGTCGTAGGCCATGATGCATTATGTAAATATAATGTTTTCACATTACAATTTTATTGCAGACATGGTGTTCCCATTGCCCTACATATGTCTCTCATCCTTATAATAATCAGTAACTTAACAATGTTTAGTTGTTGTACTGACTTTATTTTATATTGAAACATAATGACACAGAAATCCCCAACCTTCCTTCTGTTTTGTTGTGTTTGTTTTCTTTTAACTACCCAGCTCTTCTTTTAACAATGTGACTGAGTGTTGAGAAAATTAGTGTTCTTTTTCCCCTCAAATTCAACCTGATTGTTTCAAGTTTGAATTAATCCAGTTCTTGATATTAAAAGGCAAGTTGGTCAATAATTTATCGATGGAATGACATTCTTAACTGGTTTGGTTAGGCAGGTGAATGAATGATGCTTTGTCTTTTGACACATCTACTATTCAATACTTTTCTGTGGCTCATTTACACATTAATCCTTACCAAACTATCCATTTAATAGACCTAGTTTGGACTTCTAAACTAGGGCCGGCCCTGCGATTTGCGAGGCTTAAGGCGAACTATGAAAATTAAGTCCCTCTAATATATATTTTTTTTAATAAAAAATTTATACATAAAATGATAAGTATCAACAAATTTTTTATTTAAGTTTACTTGCACATTTAATCATTAAAATTATAAACTAAAATTTACTTTCATATATTAAGATAAGAATAAATCAGTACAATGACTCAAAAATATTAAAAACTGGTTATTTCATAGGAAACATGCCTATAATCATATTTCAATTCACAAATCACAATCCACTAGCAAAGGAATTAAAAAAATAATAATTTAATGAAACAAAATTAGGAAAAAATTATTCAATTAAAACTGATAAAGACCTAGGTAAAAAAATTAGGAAAAATTATTTATTCCACTAAAATCTGATAGATAAAGAAGGTAAAAAAAAAATTAGGATAAAATTATTTATTCCACTAAAACTAATAGATAAAGAAGGTAAAAAAAAAAATTAGGACAAATTTATTATTTCACTAACTGATAAAGAAATAAGGTAGAAAAAAAAATTATGGCAACTTTATTTAATCAAATTTGATAGTGAGAGAGAGAGAGAGGTCTTACTATGAGAGAGAAAGAGTGTGTGTGAGTGAGAGAGAGAGAGAGAGAGTCGCCGACTCGCCGTTGCTCAGTGCTCTCTGCCCTGCTTTATTCTTGGTATGCTTGAAAAATGCTTCCTTCATCACTTCGTGAGAGAGAGAGAGAGAGATTGAGAATACTAAGTGAATGTATCATGTATGTATTGTTCTTTTTGGGCCCCAAATACTTTTTTGTATATATTTTAATTTTAATAAATATGGGCCCAATGGAATATTTTGGGACCTTTTAAATTGACCCTAAAAATAAATAAATAAAAAATTGGACGGATAACACTTTACTAAATTTTGGGAACCTATTTTGGACCAATGGCTTGGGGCATAAGGCACAGGCTTCAGTGGCCTTAGGCCAGGGCCGGTCTTGTTCTAAACCAAATTAAACTTTGTGTCCCAATGAAGGTCGGTTACATGAATATTTTTTTGGCATTCAGCTCCAAATCCTGAACAAATTATACCTCAATTTTCTGGAAGACTGGAGACTGAAGGGGCTCAAGTTTAGAGAGCATGTTGACCAATTACCATTTCTTTTCATATGGAAACTTATGTCGTGTTGGTTCATTAGCTCACCTTAAAAAAAAAAAATACCCCGAGCTTTCTATTGTGAGTGTGTCTCGAATTCAATCTGAATTATGCTTATTACCCGTTCACTGGCCGATTAATAGGTCCCCGTCTATTTTAAACAGCTTACAACTTATGAATCCATGTATATACTGGGTTATTTCAAAGTTTAAAGTTGTGATGATATTTTGAGAGCTTCTGTTCAACATGGTTGTTGAGAGAACAGGCTCACTGTAATAATGAAAGTCCTTTGCCGGTGGATATACACTTGGGTGTGTTTGATTGGACGAACAGGATAAGGGGAGATTAGAATTCATCGGATTTAAATTCTGGGACTGTAAATCCCCCGGATTATTTGGTTAGATTGGATATGTATCCTGTGTTTATTTTTTCATAGAATTAGATGTCTGGAAAGGATTATTTTTAGTGAATCCAACGTTTGGTTGGACGGACTGGATGGGATAAATGAACAAAAGACTATTTTACCCTTTTTCAATTGTGTACTAAGTAATAGCAATATTAAACATATCTTTAATATTTTAATTATTTTTAGCTAGATTAAATAAAAATTTATTTTATTTTATTTTTTACACAATAAAATAAATTTATTTTTTTTAAAATAAATAAATAAAATATCAATAAAAATTTATATTATTTTTTTAATTAAAATTTTAAATAAATTTGTTTTTAAAAATAATAATAATTAAACAATGAAATTAAATAAAAAATCTATTAACATTTAAATAATGAAATTAAATAAAATATAAACAAAATTTTAAAATAAAACATCAATAAAATATCTATAAAAAATTATTTAAAAAAAATAAATAAAACATCAATAAAAAGTTAAATAAAATTATTTTATTTTTAAATTGAGACATTTAAATTTTATTAAATTTTACTAAATATAATACATAATTAAATAGTAAAGGGTCAAAATGGTCATTTCACCACCTAATCCCAACAGTAAATAATCTCCCCCAAAATTGTCCTACACCCCCCAGGATAGTATAATCCCCCATATGGGGGATAAGGAGTCCGGCCAGACTCCATGTCCGGCGAACTAAAAAAAAAAAAACATCGGATTGAATTTACTATACAGATTACAATCCGCACAGAAAATAATCCCCCCCTTATCCCCCAATCAAACACACCCTTATATGCTTGTATGTTTGTTCTATTTTAACTTTTCTCGTCTTCACCTCTTGCAACCTAAACCTTGGCCTGCCCACCTCCTGTGATGGGCTGCCTAAAAACTGACCTCCATGGATAAAAGCTTGTTCATTGAAACAGTGTACAAATTGCAAAAACAGAATTATGTATAAAATAGTAGTAGAACAGAGAATTACAGACTTTTGCTTACATCAAACCTAGAGAACAACAATCATTTTCACACATATGTAACTTAATAGACCACACACCACACATTCAAAAGGTAAAAATACTAATGGTTTGATGCTAACAATGTCTGTGATTGCTTCTCGTATCGGAACCCTTTCGACATAGAATCATCAGCAGACCAAACAAATATACCATGAAGTTGTTGCTGGCTTCTGAGCCTCCCACAAGCAGTGAAGAACCCATTTTCCGGAGACAACCCGCCGCTTCCATCGGTGCTGAAACTAGCCAAAACCTTACCTCCATTGTAATTCGAGCTCTGAGTCTGAAAATAATTCATGAACTGTGAAACAGTGGTCCCCTGATCATAAGCATAGAATTGGAAATTCACATAGTCTATGACATGTCCATAGCTCTTCCACAGAGCCAAGTAATGGCTCTGAACCTGATCATCATCAAACGGAGCAATCGAAGCGAAAGAGATGACACCATTTTGCTTCAGGGTTGTGATAAGCTTTCCAATGCACTGGGCAAAGGTCTCAGGATCGGATTTGAAGTGCTCGTAATCGATGTCGATCCCATCAAGGCCATACTGTTCGATGATATGCGTGAGAGAAGAAACAGCGTTTGAAACCCATGAATCGACTGAGGAAGGGTTGAAGTAAGCAGAGCCACTTCCCACACTGTCGCCTCCTAAGCTCAGTGCCACTTTAACATTTGAATGTTGAGATTTGATGGATGAGACTTGAGATGGGCTGAGATTGTCCGCATCCCAAAAAACGTTGAATTGACCGTTGGTGGGAGACGAGGAAGAGGAGGTGGTGTAGTCGATGGCAAAGGCAAGGATGAAGTGGAATTCGACATTGGAGTTAATGGGTACGTCCGAGAATTTAATGTTGTTGAACTTCGCGCCTATGTATTCGCGGAAGAGGTCGGAGTTGGCGGCTTGGGTTGAGGGGAGGAGGATGAGGAGGAGGGTGATGAGAAGTTTTGAGAGCTCCATTGTTGTTCAAAGAGTAGGTCGTTGTAGTGTGTGAAGATGTGTTTGGTTTGGGCATGTAATGGCATAGGAAAAGAAGCATTTATATAGTAGTAGTAGTATGATCATTTGAATGAAGATGTGGGCATGTAACTGAGGACATGACAATCAAGGAATGAGTGTTTGTGTGCCGTTGGGGTTGATTTGCCTCTTTACATTGCCATGTCGAAAGCTGTTTTGTTTTTTCTCTGCTTCAAATTTGATCAATATTTTGTATAAATAAAATTGCAAAATATTACGGAATTCAAAAAATATTATTCAAAAAATTGTCAAAAATAAAGTGTGTGTGGACTAAATTATATTTATTCTGTTAAGTTCGAATTTATACTATCTTATTTTTAGGTAAATTTTTGAACTATTTTTTCAAACTTCTTTTTTTTTTTTCCAAATAAATTTGACATTGGCTCCGATGCAATGGAGTTATTTATAGACATGTTCGAAAATTTATTTTATGAGGGGAAAAAAAAAAAAAAAAAACTAAAGAACCATAAAAAATAATACGGAATGTGTCCAAAAATAAAATGTATAATATGTATTTAAATTTTGTGTGGTGCTAGTTACATGGAATGAATCTGGTCTACTAACATAATTTTTTGATAACCTTTTTGAATTCATTTCTAACAGAAAAATTGATGTTGATATGGGAGGGGAATCAACCTATAAGTAACAAGACAACAAAAAAATCCTAATATTTATTTGCATAATGTTGTGTCATGTTGTTCTGCCCACGGACTTGTTTATACAGAGATAAGATGAATGAACATATTTTTATTTGTCCCTTTTTAATTTTATTATTATTATTATTATTATTTTTAAAATCCTATGAATCAGAGTTTACTTTGATGGAATTCTCATTAATTAGACTCGGATTTTTTCCTTTTTTTTTTTGTTGCAATTAGACTCAGATATTTGGTTATAAAAAAAGAAAGGTAAATTAGAAATACACTTTTCAAGATTTGTTTACAATACGAATTGTCCCATATGATTATGAAAATTACATCATGCCCATTCAAATTTCTAATTGCATAACAAATAATAAATCACCAAATCAATTAATAATTTTTAATGATTAGAAATATATTTCAATTAATAATTCAAATAATTTTATTATTGTATAAGAGAGTAATCAGGAAATTTATTTTTTTCATTAATTATGTTAAATAAAAAATTCTAATAAATGGGTATTTGTAATTTTCAAAACTATAAGGTAATTTATATTTTAGTAAATTTCAAGATATTTATTTGTAATTTATCCATATGTATATAAGGTTGTAAAATTATATAATGCTATATCGAATTGAGGATAGAAATGGGCCAAAATTTGGACAACCAGTTTACTACAAAAAATAGCAATAATACAACAAACTCAAAAAATTTATTTAGAAATTACTCAAAAACATCAATATATAACAATACACATTTTCATTCTTGTCACAAATCTGACACTTTAAATTTGGATACTTGTTTGTTAATCAAAAAATAATTTTGGATTGAACGCCAAATGAGTGGTCCTCTCTCATGTTTTTGCAGTTTTCCAGGTAGTATAATATAGTGGACAAATGAGTCATCCTCTCAAAGAATGTTATTTATATATTTGGTTAAGCTACGTAGTTGCGTATGCGTCAATTTAACCAAAAAAGTTTTTTCCAAGTTAGCATGGTCTGGTGAGACGTACGTGATCACTAATTTTACGTTATTTCGAAATGGACCCCTTAGAATGTCTGTATCTCAAACAACCAAAATGGTGGGAAAAAAAAAAAGAAAAAAAAAAAGAGTAAACTATCAATAGGTCCTAATAGTTAGACTTAATTCCTATCAAATCCTATTGAAAATAAATCTTGGTAAAATTGTCATTAAAAATAATTTTTTTGTGACAATTTTTTATATATGTCGCTAAAAATTGACAATTAATGACTTTTTTTATCATGATTTTTATGAATTGTCTTTAAAACTTACAATTAGTGACGTTTTTTCATGATAAATTTTTCTCACAGAACCTATTAGATAATAAGTCTACTTATTAGAACCAACACATAAATACCCAAAAAAAAGTCTAGTTGAGATCTTTGCAATGAACCTAAAAATTATTGGCGGATATTTATGTTAATTAAATGCTATGGGTTTTTGTGTCTGTTTGGTGCAGCTTAAAAACTGCTTATTTCAGCTTTCAGCTTATTAATTTAAGCTATTTTGATGTGTTTGGTTTAGTTTATAGCTTATAGTTTATAGCTTTTTGAAAGTCAAAAATCAGCTTATTCTTTGAGTGGGGCAGGAGATGCTTAATTTATAAGTCAGAAATCAGCTTATGTTCATAATTATAAGCTATAAGCTGTTTAGGCATAAACTATAAGTACTTTCCCACAGCTCTACCAAACAGGACCAGTGCAAGTTTTCTTAAGCTGAAAGGTGGTAATCATAGAACAAAAACTAAAACAAAAACAAAAAAACGATCCATTTTTATATTTTTGAAATAATTAGTTTTTTTACAATTTATTTAAATTATAAACAAAAATTCTATCAAATTCTCTAATAAAAAATTCTGACCTGAAAAAAAAAAAAAAAAAAACACTCAATAAACTGTACTAAGGGTTAGTTTGGCATCTACTAAATAATATAAAAATATAAAAAGTCAAAAAGTCACTATCCTATTTAAGTCACATCATCTTATTTAAATCATATCACCTCTCTAACACATCACATCAAACCTAATTCAAACCCAACCTATATAAGCTAATAAGTCAAAAAGTACACTTTTTTAGAACATTCCAAACCAACCCTAAATAGGATCCATCTACATCATCCTTAGTGGCAGAGGGAGTGAAGGCCTCATGTGCTCCCTTTGGATTTTAGAATTTTTTTTTTTTTAAATTTTGTAAATATAAAGAAAATATTTTAAATAAAAAAATTACAAAAATATTATTAGAGTGAAATGTCAATGACATTTAAAAAATTACGAGAACAATAATAGTTGTTCAGCCGTGATTCATACACCCAGTGGGGGTCGACCCCCAGTGAGGTGGCGACCCCCTATTTGCTGAAAACATAAAAAAAATAAAAAAAATAAAAAAATAAAAAAATTTTGGACCAATCCCCCAGTGACACCTCACTGGGGGTCGACCTCCAGCTGGGGGTAGGAAGCTTTTTTGAATAGTTGTTTTAATTGAAAATAAAGAAATTACTATAAACCATATTATCTATGAAATTTTTTTATTATAACGGTCATCTCATTATTATTGGCATACAACTATAAGTAATCTCATTATAAAGATATGAAATTTATTAGATTTATGTGTTTATGTACTATTAGTTGGTGATATCACACATATCAATGATGAACCATTATATTGAAATTTTAATCAAATTTTGTATAATTTTTTTTATTATTATATAATTTATTTTAAGACTTATATCTATATTTTTTTTGTATTTTCCATGATACACTAGTTACAAATAACATTATTTTTTTAATATTTCTCAAAATCAATCGTAAAAACTTACCTGAAATATTTTTGTAAAAATTTTTGATATTGTAATTAATAAATGCTCCTTCTAATTTAATTTTCTGGCTCCGTCATTGATCATCTTCTTCTTCTTCTTTTTTTTCCTTTTCATTTCTTTCTTTTTTTGTTTTTTTTTTTTCCTTATAAAAGAAATCTATGAAGTATGTCTCATGCATTAGGCGGTTTTTTTTTTTTTAGCGATGTCAGGGACTTAAAAAAAAAAATACAAAGTATTCAACTTAATGCTCATACGGATGTGGGATAGACACTTATGCGAGTATTGTGTGAATTTTTTGAAATTTTTTTTGGGTCTAGCATTTGTTCTGTTTGGTTTGGTTTTCAATTTTTTTTAAAAAAATTTAAAATTTAATATGGTAAAAAAAATATAAAAAACACTTACTATAGTTTTATCTTTCGGGAGGACATAAAGAAATTAATTTTGTTAAATTAATTTCTATTTTTTTTAAAAAAAAATTCAAAAAATTAAACTAAACAAGACGTTTGTTTTTAAGTTCTTCTTTTTGGATAGCCTGATGGTGATTTATGTCATGGATACATTTAACACAAAACAGGAACCAAGCCTTTGTTTTTTGGGCCGAAAGCACCATGGGTTATTGAGCGGAAGGCATCATATGTTATTGGGCTTTTTTTTAGGATGATTGCTTTTGTCAATTCCACTCCACAGTGACCAATTACCAAAAGAAAAATGTCTAGGACCAGATTAATCCACAAATTCTGAGTGAATGATTGTGTAGTGGAAATTAATTTGTGTAATATGAGATTCATATGAAGTTTATGTATAAAATAAATCTGAATCTGGGTTGATAAAAGTAAGTTTGTAGCATTATTGTTACCAAAAACCACATAGACATACGATGAGGTCTTTTGTTGAGGAGGAAAACTGCAAATAATATGAATCTATATTTACAAATATATTATAAGATTTATATCAAATTGGACATAAGTATATAAGAAAGTTCAAAAATACATTGTGTCGTAAAACTAAAAAATAAAAATAAAATTATGTGGTGATTATACAATAATGCACGATGGCCAGTAACCACACGATCATGTGAACTCTTGTATTAACAGTGGACTACAGATAATTGTGTCGTTACCAAACTATGAACACCAAATAATAATTTTTTAAGAAATTTTGAAACAAAAATTCTATTTGCAAACAAATAAATCATAGAATCAGACATAACCAACTTTTTTACAAAGTGTGGAATCCAATAAAAAAAAGTAAAACACATCTTACATAAGAAATTTTTGTTTTATTTTGTTATCAATTTCTGTGTTTCTAATTTTTCTTTCTCCCCCTTTTGAAACCCTTTATCATGGTTGTCGTGTGGCATGATGCCAAGTAATATGGGCAAAAGGAGTAGTAAAAACTTAGGGTTCGTTTGACTTAGTTTTACAATTATGATTTGAGTGTGAAATTATATTTTGCGTTTTGAGTTTTTGAATCATGATTTGAAAAGAAAAAATTTATTTGGTTATGAGTTTTAAAAATTGTTTTGGGATGATTTGTAATTTTTTTTTTTTTTTTTGATTAATTGATGTATGGAATGTAAGGGAAGAGAAATGAGGGAGAAAAAGTGATTGATTGATTGATTAATAATAATTAGAAGAAAAAAAAAAAGAAGAGAAGAGAGGCCTTTTGAAAATAATTTTGAATTGTATTTTAAAAATATATTTGGTTAACATGTTGCATTCAAATCATAATTTAAAAATAGAGTTGAGTTTTGAAAAGTAAACCAAACGCTACTTTAATAATGACTTTGGGAATTAAATTGGCGGATTAAATTAGATGAGATTATTAATACAGTGGAATTGAATCAAAAGATTAGTTGTGTACTGGTATTAAATTGAAAAAATAAGATAAAAAATGTTTATTTGTGTAGTAGTAGTATTAAGAGGGTTGCTATTAACACCTAACTAATTTCTTTGGATCTCCCAATTCTCGTTTTTTCTTTTTATTATTTATTATTTATTTTTATAATTACAATTATACCTTAAAGTAAAATTACATTGAAGGACAATCTTTAATGGAACATCCACCTATTAAATAAAGACAACTCTACAATATTGTATACTGACCTCCCCACCTAAATGTATTTCTCACCCATCTAAACCCAATATATTCCTCTTCATCAACGTTCCTCTTAATTGCCATCTTTAAACCCAACATTCCTCTTTATCACCATTCTAAACCCAATGTATTCCTCTTCATCACTACCTTAAACCCTAAACGTATTCTTTTTCATCACAATCCTAAACTTTGAACCAAAAACCAGTGGTTGAATTGGAATGGATGCCTGTTATTTTGTTTATTATGTTGAATTGGAATGGAAAATAGTGAATTAAGGGTTAAATTACAAAGTGTTGAACAAATGTTGTTTGGCAACATAATATTGAAAAAATTGTTTATGTTCAGCAACATAATGCTAAACAAATAATTTCTGTTCGACAGCACAGTGCTGACAAAATTGTTTATATTCGGCAACATAGTACTGAACCAACCCTTGGGTGGTTGACTGGCTAGATGATCGGGTGGTCGATCGGTGGTGTGATTTTGGCTCAGTTTTACAACAACAATGCAATGATGCAATGATTTTGATAAAATGGATACCATCGTTTACTGATTTCAAATAAATCAAAGAGAGGGACTATCATCCGCATTTTTCAATAAGAGATGGATTGTCGTCATCGTTCTTCAATAGGAAAAGGAATAAGAGGGAATGTCTTCAATCATAATGGAGAAGGTGTGCAAAATTAGGTGGGTGTATATTTGGGTGCGATGATATTATGAATAAGAATAAATTTAATATTAAATGGGGTGTTAAAAAAATATTATTAAAATTTAAGATTTAAAATGAGAGCTCACCAAAAAAAAAAAAAAAAATCCAGAGAATTAAGGTAGAGTCGGTGTATTCTACCTAATAGGGGATCCTCATTGTACAAAAAGTGACTATAAAGTTGTGAAGATATTTGTTGTTGAGAGAGTCGGTTTATTCTATCTAATATTTACATTCATAATGCAAAAGTACTTGGCCGTCCTTTGTGGTGGATACATTCTTACGGGTGATTGTTTAATATTTTCTAAATATAAATACGTGATGTTTTATAAGATTTTAATTAGTAGAGACGGGTATGGGTTCACAATTTATATTAACAATGAGAGAACAACATAAAACTAAGTAATTGATGATTAGCCACGTGATGTTTCAGAATTATTGAATAATTTCTCCATACTTACAGTCAAACCATGCAAATCTTGATAAGCTTGTATGTTTGTCCTATTTTAATTAGGAATGTAATCGGTTTCGGACGGTTGATATTTAAGTACAATTTTATATCGAATCAATAATATCAGTTTTATTATATTGAAAATCGATACAAACTAAAATTTTTACCAAACCGCACCGATTCAAACAGTTCGACTCATTATGGTTTAATCGATTTAAATATTTTCAAAATGAGTCGTTTCTTAAATTTGTAGTATAATAAATAATTTATATAAAAATATTAAATTAGTTATTTATACATAATTTAACCATATCCAATCCAACTATTTACAAAAATACAAATTAAAAAAATAAATAAATACTAATGCTTGAAATTTTTATTGAATTAGAATTAGAAATAAAATATAATTTAAGAACTAAAAACTTAATATCAAACTAAAACTAAAACTTAAAACAATAATTTTATTATATGTAAACATCTATTGTTGGTTTGTACGAAAATTGGTGTACAATATGTCAAAACCGATGAATCAAAAATTAAAAAAAATAATTTTCAAAATCGAACAGACCAGTTCAAATTAAAATATCAACTAATATGACCAGTTCGATTTGATTGAATAAATTTTTTTGGCTTTTCTTACCTTCCTAATTTTAACTTTCTTCATCTTCACTGATAGAGCTGGCTAAAAGCTGACCTCCATGGATACCAGCTTGTTTTAAACAGCGTACAAATTGCAAAAACAGAATTATGTATAAAATAGTAGTAGAACAGAGAATTACAGACTTTTGCTTACATCAAACCTAGAGAACAACAATCATTTTCACACATATGTAACTTAATTGACCACACACCACACATTCGAAAGGTAAAAATACTAATGGTTTGATGCTAACAATGTCTGTGATTGCTTCTCGTATCGGAACCCTTTCGACATAGAATCATCAGCAGACCAAACAAATATACCATGAAGTTGTTGCTGGCTTCTGAGCCTCCCACAAGCAGTGAAGAACCCATTTTCCGGAGACAACCCGCCGCTTCCATCGGTGCTGAAACTAGCCAAAACCTTACCTCCATTGTAATTCGAGCTCTGAGTCTGAAAATAATTCATGAACTGTGAAACAGTGGTCCCCTGATCATAAGCATAGAATTGGAAATTCACATAGTCTATGACATGTCCATAGCTCTTCCACAGAGCCAAGTAATGGCTCTGAACCTGATCATCATCAAACGGAGCAATCGAAGCGAAAGAGATGACACCATTTTGCTTCAGGGTTGTGATAAGCTTTCCAATGCACTGGGCAAAGGTCTCAGGATCGGATTTGAAGTGCTCGTAATCGATGTCGATCCCATCAAGGCCATACTGTTCGATGATATGCGTGAGAGAAGAAACAGCGTTTGAAACCCATGAATCGACTGAGGAAGGGTTGAAGTAAGCAGAGCCACTTCCCACACTGTCGCCTCCTAAGCTCAGTGCCACTTTAACATTTGAATGTTGAGATTTGATGGATGAGACTTGAGATGGGCTGAGATTGTCCGCATCCCAAAAAACGTTGAATTGACCGTTGGTGGGAGACGAGGAAGAGGAGGTGGTGTAGTCGATGGCAAAGGCAAGGATGAAGTGGAATTCGACATTGGAGTTAATGGGTACGTCCGAGAATTTAATGTTGTTGAACTCCGCGCCTATGTATTCGCGGAAGAGGTCGGAGTTGGCGGCTTGGGTTGAGGGGAGGAGGATGAGGAGGAGGGTGATGAGAAGTTTTGAGAGCTCCATTGTTGTTGAAAGAGTAGGTTGTTGTAGTGTGTGAAGATGTGTTTGGTTTGGGCATGTAATGGCATAGGAAAAGAAGCATTTATATGGTAGTAGTGGTAGTATGATTTGAATGAAGATGTGGGCATGTAACTGAGGACGTGACAATCAAGGATTGTGTGTTTGTGTGCCGTTGGGGTTGATTTGCCTCTTGGCGCCAATATTGCCATGTTGAAGGCTGTTTTGTTTTTCGGTGATGGCATACGTGCTAATTAATATATTAATATAATTATAGTATTGTTATTTTAAAATTATTATCTCATATATTATATAAATTATAAAAATTTAAAATTTTTAAAATTATATCATATAATCTGTTAGTACACTAATTGGTACATATGACATTATTTTTTGTTTTTTCTCTACTTTAAATTTGATCAATATTTTCTACAAGGAGAAGAATCCCCTCTGGTCTAGATTTTGGACTAGAGGATACTGTTTGGGTCTGTGGAGTCCACTGCAGGTCCTGTTTTGATAATTCGAACTGTTTATTTTGTCGAACACTTCATGTATTTCGTCCAAAAAAAAAAAAAAGATTGATCCGATAACTGTAATTTATTCAATTTACACTACAAGAAAATGGGGCTTAAAAGACGGAACTATTTGCGACGGTACACTTACCGTCGCAAAAAGTCACTTTTTGCGACGGTAAAAAATACCGTCTCAAAAAATCAAAGTATTTGCGACGGTAAAAAATACCGTCTCAAAAAACAGAGTATTTGCGACGGTAGAAAAATACCGTCTCAAAAAATGAGAGTATTTGCGACGGTAAAAAATACCGTCTCAAAAAAGGAGAGTATTTGCGACGGTATTTTCTGCCGTCGCAAATACTCTCCTTTTTTGAGACGGTATTTTTTACCGTCGCAAATACTCTGTTTTTTGAGACGGTATTTTTTTTACCGTCGCAAATACTCTGATTTTTTGAGACGGCATTTTCTACCGTCGCAAAAAGTGACTTTTGTGGTTTTTTTTTAAGTGAATATTTTTAAATTTTTAAATTTTTTTTAGATGCACTTTACTTAAATGTATCTAAAAAAAATTATGAAAAAATATTTTTAAAAATTAATAAATACAAAAAAATATATAAAAAAATGTATTGAATTTTTGTATTTCTTTTGTATTTTTGGTATTTAGTGAATTTTTAAAAGATTTTTTTTACAATTTTTTTACTTTTTAGTGTATTTATGTTAGGTGTGTCTAAAAATTTAAAAAAATACTTAAACTATTAAAAAAATTCAGTAAAAATAATATAACACGGAAAACAAGAAAGTATAATTTTCTCAAAAGAATTTTTGGAAAACTCTAACCTAGCATAGTGATTGTGGTTTTGAGACAGCTTCATATATATACAGTCACAAAATGGTTTGAATAAATTCAACGGTATTTTTCTGTCGCAAAAAAAAAAAAAAAAAAAACCATGTCGTCTTACTCTTTTAATATAACATCTCTTTCATTCATTTTTTAATCTTCCTGTCTCTCTGTATTTCTCCCTCATTATGTTCGCCTTGCTCACTCTCTCCCTCTCATATTCTCTATTTATCGAGCTCCTTCTCGATTTATCTATCTCTTCTCTCATATCTTTTCTCTCTCTGTCTCTCTCGTTCATCTCTCTTCTCTCTATCTCTCTCGTTCATCTCTCTTCTCTCTCTGTCTGTCTCTCACTCTCTATCTTTTTCTCTCTTTGTCTCTCTCTCTCTCTAACTCATCACTCTTCTCTGTCTGTCCGTCTCTGTCTCTGTCTCTCTCTTTCTTTCTTTCTCTCTCGCTCATCTCTCTTCTCTCTATCTCTCGCATCTGTCTTCTCTCTCTGCTTCTCTCACTCATCTCTCTTATCTTTATCTCTCTCGCTCATCTCCCTCTGTCTCTCTCTCGTTTATCTCTTTTCGCTCTTTCTCTCTTTGTCTATATCTTTTCATCCATTTTTTCATCTTCATTTCTCTCTTCTCTTTCTCTCTTTCACTCATCACTCTTCTCTCTCTGTCTGTTTGTCTATCTGTCTATCTATGTCTCTCATTCATCTATCTCTTCTCTCATCTATTTTCTCTCTATCTCTTTCGCTCATCTCTCTTCTCTTTATCTTTCCCGCTCATCTCTCTTCTCTCTATCTTTCTCTCTGTCTCTCTCGTTCATCTTTCTTCTCTTTATGTCTCTCTCGCTCATCTCTCTCTCGTCCATCTCTCTTTTCTCTTTTTCTTTCTCTCTCTCTCCCACTGTGTTTGCGTTGCTCATTCTCTCACTCCCCGTCTTCTCTATTTACTGAGCTCCCTATCGATTTATCGATCCACTATAAGAAAATGCACTTTTAGCGACCACTTTGTCTCTCTCTCGCTCATCACTCTGTCTCTCTCTCTCTCTCTCTCTCCTCTATCTCCTCTATCTATCTCTTACTCATTTCTCTCTCTCACCACCCATCTCCTCTACCACCTTCACCACTACTGCAAACGCCATTCCACCACCACCACTACTTCCACTGTTGCCACTTCACCTTTACGACTACTATTACTACTATTATCGCCACCACTCCACTACCACCACTGCCACTACTGCCACTACTACTACCATTACTTCTCTTTCACCACTGCCACTCCATTTACACTACCACTACCACAACTTCACCACTAAAATTTTAAATATTTTTTTCTCTCGCCCATTTCTATCTCTCTTGCCCATTTCTCTTCTCTATCTGTCTCTCTGTTTTTCTGTGTCTCTCTCTCGCTCATCTCTTTTCGCTGAATTTCTCTCTCTTTTTGTCTATTTCTCGCTCATCTCTTGTTTCTCTCTCTTTTTCTATCTCTCCCTCTATCTCTCTCTCTATATCTCTTTTTCTGTCTATCTCTATCTCTCTCTCTCCCTATCTCTTTCTCACTCATCACTCTTCTCTCTCTCTCTACTTGTCTATTTGTCTATTTCTCCCTCACTATGTTCGCCTTGCTCACTCTCTTACTCCCATCTTCTCTATTTATCGAGCTCCTTCTCGATTTATCGATCCACTATAAGAAAATACACTTTTAGCAACCACTTTGTCTCTTTCTCTCGCTCATCACTCTATCTCTGTCTCTCTTATTTATCTATCTCTCACTTTGTCTCTGTCTCTCACTTTTAGCAACCACTTTGTCTCTCTCATTTATCACTCCTCTCTCTCTCTCTCCCCCCCACTGTGTTCACCTTGCTCACTCTCTCCCTCATATCTTCTTTATTTATTGAGCTCCTTTTCGATTTATCGATCAACTATAAGAAAATGTACTTTTAGCGACCACTTTGTTTATT
The DNA here is from genome assembly GCA_036172215.1 of Camellia granthamiana. Taxonomy (NCBI): domain Eukaryota; kingdom Viridiplantae; phylum Streptophyta; class Magnoliopsida; order Ericales; family Theaceae; genus Camellia; species Camellia granthamiana. The sequence goes on along the minus strand of JAXFYN010000289.1, from coordinate 232,535 downwards.
TCTCGCTCATCACTCTGTCTCTTTCTCTGTCTCTCTATCTCTTTTCTCTATTCGTCTCTCACTCATCTCTCTCTCTCTCACTACCTATCTTATCTACCACATTTACCACTACTGCAAATGCCATTCAACTACCACCACTCTTCTCTTTCTCTCTTTCACTCATCACTCTTCTTTCTCTATCTGTTTGTCTATCTGTCTGTTTGTCTTTCTGTCTATGTGTCTTTCGTTCATCTCTATTCTCTCTATCTCTCTCATCTCTTTTCTCTCTCTATTTCTCTCGCTCATCTCTTTTTTTTTCTCTCTCTCTCTCTCTGTCTCTCTCGCTCATCTATCTTCTCTCTATCTCTCTATTTTTCTATTATCTCTCTCGTTCATCTCTTTTCGCTCTCTTTCTCTCTCTTTTTGTATCACTCATGATCTCTTGGTTCTCTCTCTTTTTCTGTCTCTGTCTCTATCTCTTTCTCTCTTTGTTTGTCTGTCTATCTGTCTGTCTCTCTCTCTCTCCATCTCTCTCTCTCTCTCTCACTTATCACTTTTAATAGAAAATAATTTTTATTAAAATATTATCCTTACTTCTACCAAATAAATAATAATAATAATAATTTTTTATTCATTAAAATAAAAATGAAACAAATAAATTCTCAACCTTAATAACAAAAAGAAAATAAAAAATATTATTTATTTATTTTTTATTATTTAAATATTCATTTATGATAATTTTTTTTTTTTTTTATATTTTTTTTCCAAATCCCGCCAGCTCGGTTTCCCCTCTTTTTTCCATTCCCGCGCCCTCCAAAATCCCCATTCCCGCTGTTTCTAATTCCCCCCTTTCTTTCCCCCCTTTTGTTTCTCACTCACGATCCCCAATCCCCAACCCCTTAAACAAAAAGATGCCGTGTCGAAACTCTCATTATTCAAAGGCTGTTTTTGTGATTTGTTGTGAGAGAATCGCGATCAAGATCGTTGAGAATGGTGAGTGTTGCTGGGATGATTGGCCGAGGTTGTGGATCTTCTTCGTGGATCCAATTGAAGAATTCGAAGAAGAAGAAAGCGATGAGGAAAAATGACAGGGTTAGGGTTTGTACTGCTTCGTATTCTGCTTCTTCTGCTGTCACCGATCCCTACAAGACATTGAGGATTCAACCAGGTGCTTCTGAATCTGAGGTCAAGAAAGCTTTCAGACAACTTGCTCTCCATGTAATTTCTCTTTCCATTTTCTTTTCAAAATGTTGTTTTTTATATTTGATTTGATTTAATTTTTTTTGATTAATTATTAATGTGGAACCCATTTTATTAATTAATAATTATGTTTGTAATATGATCGAATTTTCAGTATCATCCGGATGTTTGCAGAGGAAACAATTGTGGGGTTCAGTTTCACCACATTAATGAAGCTTATGATGTAAGTCCCCTACTCTTTTTGTCTATGGGCCTTTTTATTTTATTTATTTTTAATTATGATAGAGAATTCTCATAATTTCATAGAACAGAACTTTGTTTAGTCCCTGCCCCTCGTATGATTGATTATGATATGAACATATATTTCTTCTTCTTACAGGTACTTAGTGATCCCAAATGTCGAGGGTGATGGTAGAGACGAATGGGAGATCAGATCGTCCATTGGCTTATGATAATTTTTGTAGCATACAACTGGTTAGTTTCGGAGCTTGTGTAAATTAGTACTACTTTACATATACTAGTTTTGGCATAGAATTAATGATACTGTTATTTGTTTTAGTTTGGTGGTGTTGCTTTGACAGCTGGTCTCATTTCTGCCGCAGAAGAGAGGTTTGTTTAACTCTTGCTTATGTAGTATTAAAGAAAGTACTAGCTTAAATATAATATATTATGATGCTTTATACATTACACAATTTGAAGAGATTCGTAATTTGAGTCTGAACAAGCAGAAACACATTACAATAAGCTCTCATCCTGTTCAATTCAAGAGTTGCCTCTTGGATTGAGAATTGAAATTTAACATCAGTTGACTTTTAATGGAAATGTGTACTCTCGTGTATATAGGCGAAATTGTTGGTTGACTGTCTCTGATTGTTGTGTCAAGCAGGTTACAAAAGCCTGCCTGGTTTATAAGGCTTCTACTTTCATGGAGTACAGGCTTATCATTTAATGTCTTGTATTGCTACAAATACATTGGAAGAGTGCATGTTGAAATTATAAATACAAAATGTCTCACTAAGAAAATTTCCAATAGTTGATTTGAGCATATCCATATTAAGGTATGGACAATAAGGTTTACAGCTCATCCCATATCTAACCTATCTGTTAACTGTATTGATTGACAAAAATCAAAATATCATTGAATTATCTAGGCCTTAGGCACCAACATTAACAGTGGCAATAAAGCCATGATTGTCAGAGTATATTACACTTGGAAGCCAACAATAGCAAATATTAAATAACTTTTTGTTGTTGTTGATAAATATGCAACTATTAAATAACTCTTATATATTACATAAGATTATCAGATTTCTTAGGAGCCTTTGCCTTCAAAAAAATGACTTCTTAATGCAATATTCTAGGATTTTCATGACTTCTTATGTAATACGTGACAAAATTGCCATGATTATGAAAGTGTATTACATAAAGTCTTTGGAAGCCTAGAATGACAATATTGGAAGCAACTCTTGAGAAAATTGGAATGAAAAGCACTCACTCAACCTACATATATTTTTATAGACTGATTCAACTTCCACAGAAAATTTAAATGTGCCATTGATCATTTTTCTTGTTTCAGAGTATTACATGCGATTCCTTCAAATGAAGCAATTGACACTGTAGAGGTTAGTTGACACTTCTAACTTGTTATTCATAATGATGTCATGAGTTCCACTCGTGGTTCTCTTTCTATTCTGCTTATCAGTAGGTAAAGATCTTCTTCATTTTCTGAGGCTTGTGGAGGCTGGTGGCCACAGTTTCTTACTTTAGTAAAATAGACTCTACTGCACCTTTTGCATGTACCACCTTGTGATGGACATGTTGCATTCTATTTATTTAATGGAAATAAATTTTTGTTAATACCCTTTTTCTCCCTTCTGTGGGATTGCATGGCAACCACTTTAGGACATGCAGATGTTGATCTTGCATCTCACCACTTCATGATTTTGAATTAAATTCTTAGGCTGTGTTTGGATCACGGATTTAAGTAGGAATTTGGAAAGTAAAAAGTGAGTGAAATATAAGCTAATTTAGTAATGACACTTGCACATGAGTGCGCAAAGAAATTCACATTGGTTGGTTCCAATTCTTCTGTAGTCCTCGTGCTTTCTAACCTTGGTAGTGTGCACATAACATGTTCTTGATTTGATATAGAGTTGGTTTCTTAAACTAAATATGTCAGAGGCAATTCTGCCTGCCTGATCCCATGTTTCTTGTATTTATATGTTGTCTTGTGCTCATCTCAGTTTTTTTTTTTTGGTGTGGAATTGTTGACCTCTATTTTTATTGGTATGAATTCTATAGGTCTTACAATCAAGAACAAATCCAACCTTTGTGTCGTGGAAAGGTGGAGCTGTAAGTGATTCTTTACAGTTGATTCAATTCAGAGAAATGTAGTGCAAATTGATTGCAATCAGAGTTTTTCAATGACGAGTTATTTAAAATACATTACCTCTTTGATGACATGATTAATTCAAATGTGCTTTGGCTGAAGACATTAAACCATAGGAATCGATAAATATTGTGGATATATCATTGGAATTTAATGCGGATGAGTTCTATTTTAACCCAAAAAGTGAATGAAAGACCTATCTAAAAAAATTTCAGTAAAATGACGACATTATGAGTAGTATTTTGAAATGATGATCTGAACATTAGGGGGGGTAATATTGCTCTGAATATATAATAATATGTAGAAGGTTGGTGAGTAATATTTTTGGCATATACAATGATTAACAGACCCTTTATTTTTATTTTTATGAACAGATCAACAAACCAGTTAGAGCCATGGTGTAACTCTTTGCATTATTAGAGCCATGGTGCAGCTACCCAGTCCCCACCCACCAAAACTAATTTTGTAGTGCAAGAACTGGATCAGTCGAGTTGCCTAAGTTATCCATTTTCCAAAATTAATGTAAAATTCAATTTTTTCATCAAGGACTAGAAATAATCCAAGCTTATGAACGAGTAAATCAAGCTAATTAAATGAAAATGTGTATTGTTTAGTTAGGTTTGGATATAGTAGCTGTTCGTTAAAAGCTAATGCTGAGATCAGGAAATGACTTGATATCTGTCCATTATTGACTACCTCTCAAAAACCACCACTGACATCTGCACATGAAGATCTTCACTGACTAAATTAAAAAATAAAAAATAAAAAACTTAAGAAAAATTATGTTGCATTAATTAATGGTTGTAAAAGATGTCCTCAAATTATGGGTTTGTTTTTTGAGGGTTTATATATATATATCACCAAATATGTTTCACCATTTTCTTCAACTTCTTAGATAGATCCACACAATAAACTCCACCATATTTGCATGTAGGACACATCACATTCAAAAATTAATGGTGGGTCTCATTATTTATTTATAAATATGATGGATTATATACATATTGTTTTTTGTGTGGATTATGTGAAGAAATTATGCTGTAAATGAAGTTCTTATTTTGCTGCAAATTATTTTGGTAGGTGGACCCAACTCAAGGAGGATTGGATGTCTTTCTTTCCTTCAGCTCGATTAGTGAATGGCTTTCAAATCCAAATAACCAGACGGGATGACGAGTTGAAAAAAATAAAATTTTTATTTTCCCATTATATACATTACATACTGTTTCCCTCCATATTTCAACCTTGAGGAAAACTGAGGGTTGAATATTTTGTAAACTCTTGCTTTGTTACCTTTGTGAACTCTTACTTTGTTTGAATCGTGAATTTATAAATGGAGAAAAAAGTAATTTATATTCATTTATATTGTGTTTATTTTTTTCATTTCTTTTATATTTTTAAATTTTATCGGAGGATAATTATGGATGGAAAAATATTTTATTATGAAGAAATTGTTATTTTATACAGGAATTTTTATATTATTATGGAGAAATTTTAATATTTTAAATAATTTTATCGGAGGATTTTTTTTTTCTTTTTTGTGACGGCACTACATTGTCGCAAAAAATAGAAAAATTTATTATTTTTATTGATTTTGTTACAGGTTTTACTTTTTTGCGACGACATTAAATTGTCGCAAAAAATAGAAATTTTATTATTTTTTTAATACTTTTTGCGACTGCATTATACTGTCGCAAAAAAATAAAAATTTTATTATTTTTTAATTACTTTTTGCGACGGCACCATACCGTCGCAAAAACAGTGTTTTTGCCGTTGCAAAAAAAGACTATTAGCGACGGTATTTTTTGCCGTCTCAAATAACATTTTTAGCGACGGTAAAATAGTGCCGTCGCAAAAAGTCAAGAAATTTCAAACATTATTAGCGACTGCACAATGCCGTCGCAAAAGGCAAAAAATGCCGTCGCAAAAACATTAGCGACGGCATGTGCCGTCGCAAAAACTCTTTTGCAACCCCTCCATTTGCGACCCCCTCTTGTCGTCGCAAAAAGTCATTTTACCGTCGCAAAAAGTATTAGCGACGGCATTAGGAGTATTAGCGACGGTATTTTACTGTCGCAAAAAGTCAATTTTTTTGTAGTGTTATTACGTTTGTGACTAAGAAAATGTATGGTTTATTTTTAAAAACACAAATATTATTTATTTTTTTAGTGAAAAATTGAACAAGCTACATTTATCTAATCCACCTAATTTTTTGTGTAGACGAAATATACGAAATACCCTACAAAATGAACAGTTTGAATCATCAAAACGGGACACATGACAGGCTCCATGAACCCAAACAACACCCTTCAACCTAAAATCCGAACCGAAGGAGATCCTTTTCCTTTGTTTATAAATATAAATAAATTTACAATATTGTGGAACTCCAAAAAAGTAATTCAAAAAACTATAAAAAATAAAGTGCGTGGATATTTATTCTGTAAGTTCAAATTTACACTATCTTATTTTTAGGTAAATATTTGAACTATTTTTTCAAACTTAATAAAATTTGACATTGGCTTTGGTGGAATGGAGTTATTTAGACATCTTTTGAAATTTTATTTTATGAGAAAATAAAAGGGTAAATTTCACTTTGTTCCTTGATATTTGACCCACTTTTTCACTTTAGTCTTTAAAATTTATTTTATTTTATTTTTTTTCCATTGTGACTCTTCATGTTTCAAGTTTTTTCCAACTTACTCCTAAAGATAATTTTTGTTCAAAATTAGATAGAAAATACTACATAACTATTACATAACATAAAAAATATATTATTATATTAGAGTTTGAGTTTGTATTAGAGGTGCTATTTATATAAAATAAAATATTTTTATACTATATGATTATTAATATATCATTTTCTGTCTAATTTTTAATGTAAGTTAATTTTAAGAGTAAATTGTGAAATATTTGAAACATTAAAGTGCAAAGCGGAAAGAAATAAACCTTATGGGTCAAAGTGTGAAAGTGACCAAACTTAGAGGGGCAAAGTATAATTTATCCAAAATAAAAAAAACTAAGGAACCATAATAAGTAATACGGAAAGTGTCCAAAAAATAAAATGTATAATATGTATTTAAATTTTTGTGGTTCTAGTTACATAAAATGAATCTGGTCTACTAACATAATTTTTTGGTTATCTTTTTGAATTCTTTTCTAGCAGAAAATTTGATGTTGATAGGGGAGGAATCGACCTATCAGTAACAAGACAACAAAGAAATCCTAATCAGTATTTGTATAATGTTTGTGTCATGTTATTCTATCCACGCCCTGTTTATCACGGAGATAAGACGTATGAACATATCTTTCTTTTTTTTCTTTCTTTTTTATTTTTTATTTATAAATCCTATGAAGCAGAGTTTAATTTGATGGAATTCTCATTATTTGAAGCTAATTAGATTTGAATACGTAGTTAAGGAAAAAAAGAAAAAAGGACAAAAAGAAAGAAAAAGAAAAAAATGCGATTGTAAAATTATATAATGCCTATATCTAATAATGGGCCAAAATTTGGGCAATCAGTTTACTGCAAAATCTTGTTTGGTTTTGATTGATTTTATAAAAATTAGTTTTTTGTTTTTGTTTTTATTGAATTTTTTTAATATTTTAAATAAATTTTTTATTTTTAAGATGCATCTAAAAAGTAAAATATTAGTGAAAAAAATTTTAAAAAATTAATAAATATATAAAAATACGAAAATGTACTAATTTTATTTAGTAAATTTTTTAAAAAGTTTTTTTTTTACACAAATATTATTTTTTTAAATGTATCTAGATTATGTGTACTAAAATATAAAATATTTTTTTTAAATATAAAAAAAAAAATCACAAAAACTAAAATAAAAAAACACAGCAAAAAAAAAAAAAAAAACTCAATTTTTAGAAAACAATTTCAACCAAACAAGGCTCAATACTTAAAATCCAAAAAAATTATTCAAAAACATTAATACTGGTTTAGATTCATTTTACATGTAGATTTCACAATATACACTTTTAATTTTCACCACACCTTCTCATTATTAACACAAATATGGAACTTCAAATTTGGGTCTTAATCAAAAATAATTTTGGATTGAACACCAAATGAGTGGTCGTCTCTCATTTTTTGGCAGTTTCCTTAGCAGGATAAATGAGGCACTGTTTGATAAAGTTCACAACTAAAAATTAAAAATTAAGTATTGAAAAATTATTTGATCAAAATTTAAGTACTGAACTAAAAGAAAAATATTTATTTGATATGTAAGATACTAAATTTAAAATTTATTATTTTTAAATTATATATTTCAATTTTTATATTGTAATGGTGGTGATAGTAGTGGTAGTGATGGTATGATGCTGATGGTTGTGGTGGTGATGGTAGTGATGATGGTAGCGGTAGCACTGATGATGGTGATAATAGTGGTAGTAGTAATGATAACAGTAGCGGCAGCGATGGTAGTGATAGTAAAATGATTGTGGCGTTTATAACAACAATGACAATAATGATAAAAGTGATAGTGGTAGTGATAGTGGTAACGGTGGTATGGTGGTGGTGGTGGTGATGGTAGCAGTAACGATGGTCGTGGTGATAGTGGTGGTAATGGTGGCATGATGGTGGCGGTGGCGGTAATAGTAGTGGTGACAGTTGCATTGTAGTGAAGGCGGTGGTGATGGTAACTATAGCAATGGTAGTGATGGTAATGAGTTTATAATAGTGAGGTTAGTATTTATAAATTCAGTTAAAATAAATTTCATATGATTTAATTTTTTTAAAAGTTTTAACCTATATTTTAAGAGACATTTAGGGTATGTTTGGTTTGTGTTTGAGAGATGTGTTTTAGAGATAAAAAGTACGAAAACATGTTTGGTTTAGTTTTTTGGGAAATTTGTTTTAGAAAATTGTTTTGAGAGAGAGTTTTGGAAAAAGTGATTGATTTGATGTGTGTGTGAGAGAGATTTGTTTGGAAAACTTGTTTGGTTTGTGTGTTTTGGGAAATTTTTTTGGGAAAATTTTTTTGGTTTGAGTTTTTCTGAAAACTTATTTGTAGAGAAAATTTCCAAAATTTTTTTCAGAAACACAAACCAAACGAGCCCTTAAATTTTCAAATAATATCAATTATAGTTATCAAATAGAATTAATTAATTATCACTTAATATATTTAATTTTAAATACTGAATCAGATTAAACGCCCAATCATCCTCTGAAAGAATGTTTTTTATTTTTATTTTTTGAGGTACGAACGTACGTTCGCGTCAATTTATACAAAAAAAAAAAAAAAAAAAAAAAAAAAAAAAAAAAAGGGTTTTTCGTAGTTAGCATGGTCTGGTGAGACGTACGTGATCACTAATACGTTATTCCGAAATGGACCCCTTTGGAATGTTTGTAGTTTAAACACTCTCAACATCATCATTACCATCAACACAACAAAAAAATAGTTAGAAGGGATTGGATCACAATTACAAAGACAGATTGTAGCTTTATATCAAAATTTGATTTTCGATTGCCCATATCAGATTGATATCCTAAATTTGATTGTCGATACCAAACAGTGGAAAATGACTAGTTGCGATCTTTGCGATGGGCCTAAAATTATGCATAAAATTATTGCAAGATATTTATGTTAATTAAACGGTATGCGCTTTGGTAGTGTAATTTTTCTCAAGCTGAAATATGGTAACCATAAAAAAAAAGTTTTTTTTAAAAAAAAGTCCTTTTTAAGATTTTCAATAATTTGCTTTTTACAATTTATTTAAATTATAAATAAAAATTATACCAAATACTTTGATAAAAATTCTGAAGAAAAAAAAAAACTATAAAGAAATTAATAAACTGCATAACAAGACCATCTCCCTCTCTATACAAGAACCAACTATTACAACATATATATTTTTTCTTTGTAGAAGAAATCTATAAAATATGGCTAATGAATTATCCTTATTTATTTATATTTATAATGATTATACTAGGAATTTTAAAAAAATTACAAAAAAATTATATAATATTCATAAAGGTGTGAGACTCACACTTCATGAAACTCGTACTTACATAAATATTGCATAGAATTTTTAGTATTTTTTTTGAAATTTCCAACATTTTTATTTTGTTTTGTTTGACGGCCTGATTGTGATTTATGTCAAGTTGTACAAATAAAGAGGGATCGATACATTTAAGAAGCCCAAGCCCATTTAACATAAAACCGGAACAGAGACTTGTTTTTATGGGCCGAAGGGATCATGGGCTACTGGACTCTTTTTTGAGGATGTTAGTTTTGTCAATTCCACTCCACAGTCCCAATTACCCAAAATTTGCCTTTGCCTCTTTGGGTGTGTTTGATTGGGCAGACTGGATAAGGGGGGATTAGAATCCATCGAACTTGAGTCCTGAGACTGTGAATCCCCCGGACTATTTGGTCGGATTAGATATGTATCCTGTGTTTGTTTTTTTATGGGATTATATGTCTGGAAAGGACTATTTTTAGTGAATCCGACGTTTGGTTGGACGGACTGCATAGGATAAATGAACAAAAGACTATTTTGCCCTTTTTCAATTGTTTACTAAGTAATAGCAATATTAAACATATCTTTAATATTTTAATTATTTTTAATTAAATAAATTTGTTTTTTTTTAAATTAAATAAATAAATAAATAAATAAAATATCAATAAAATTTGTTTTAAGTCATTACTGTATAACAAATCATTATTTTTTTTTACATACAAAACTTTACTGTGTTTGTTTATTTACACAATTAAATAATTTACTGTGTTTGTTTATTTACATAATTAAATAAATTTATTTTTTTACACAATTAAATAAATAAATAACCACTAAATTTGATTTAATAAAATACTGTATAACCTGTATAAAAAATTTATATTATTTTTTTAATTAAAATTTTAAATAAAAAACCTATTACAATTTAAATAATGAAATTAAATAAATTATAAACAAAATTTTAAAATAAAACATCAATAAAATATCTATAAAAAATTATTTAAAAAAATTAAATAAATAAAACATCAATAAAAAGTTAAATAAAATTATTTTATTTTTAAATTGAGACATTTAAATTTTATTGAATTTTATTAAATATAATACATAATTAAATAGTAGAGGGTCAAAATGGTCATTTTCGCATCTAATCCCAATAATGGATAGTCCCCCACTTTCTGTCCCACCCCCCCCAGGACACAATAGTCCCCCATATGGGGGACATGGAGTCCGGCCGGACATGGAGTCCGGCGGACTAAAAAAAATCAAATGGCGGATAAGGAGCACTATTTGGATTACAATCTAAATAGTGGATAGTCCCCCCTTAATCCCCCAATCAAACACACCCTTTGTGTGGGTGTCCGAGGCTAATATTTATTTTTTCAATTAATGTGATTCATTTACAAATATATTATAAGATTTATATCAAATTGGACATAAGTATGTAAGAAAGTTCAAAAATACATTGCCATAATCATATAACAAACTCAATTATTACATAAATAACACAAAAAAGACATCTAAAAAAAAAAAAAATCACACATTTGTTAAGAGAGTTGATCTCCTAACTTCATGATGAGGTGTAGAACTCCTTACCAGCGCATTGGCGTTATAATGGCCAAGTCGTAAAAAAATTTGATGGGGTGGTTATAAAATAATGCACGACAACCAACAATTATGTGATTGTGAGAGCCTTTGTATTAGGGGTGCAATTTGGGCGGGCTTAATCCGAACAACTCGAACCCAGGCCGAATTTTTTTAGGGTTTGGATAATATATTTTTAAATTCGGTACGGGCTTGGGCAAAAATTCAAAAGCCCAAATTAAATTTGGACGGGCTTGGGCAAAGATATCAAACAACCCGAGCAACCCGAAACCCGAATTATACATATATAAAAATATAAAAATATTAAATATATATATAAATTATTAACCATTACATGATATTAAAGTAAATTAGATTATTAAATCATATTGAATATATATTATAGATACAAATAACATAAAATCTTACTTTTTTTTTATATTTTCACTCATAAATTGTAAAGACTACAATAGCGACATCTCTGTTACATTATATAAATTATTTATTTTGATGGTATTAATGATTTTCTATATATATAAAAAAAATGTAAATATAGTCAAATTTTAATAATTTAATAATATAGCTGCAAAAAAAAAAAAAATACAATTCGGGAATTTTGGGCAACTCGGGTAACTCGGGTTTAACTCGGGTCGGGCTTGGGCAGACAACATCGGGTTACAATTCGGGCTTGGGCAGGCCTGGGCAGATCTCAGCACAACTTGGGTTGGGTTTGGACAACCTTCTAACCCGACCGATCCCGCCCGAGTTACACCTTTACTTTGTATTAACAATGGACGGTAAATAATTGTGTTGCTATCAAATTATGAACGTCAAAAAATATTTTTTTAAAACAATAATTCTATTTGTACATAAATAAATCATAGAATCAGACATAATCAATCCTTTGAAAAAGTGTGAGATAGACAAAAAGGTGAAGTACATCTTATGTCAAAAAATTGTGTTTGATTTCTCTGTTGCTAATTTTCCTTTTTTTTTTTTTTTTTTTCGTTTGAAACCCTTTATCATGGTTGTCGTGTGTGGCATGACACCAAATAATATGGGCAAGAGGAGTACGAAAGTCCTCACTCCTTATTTCCGGGGGAAGCAGACAAACAATGTTTCATGTACAAGAAACAGAGAATTGTAGAGACTTGTAATTAATTGATCGGTTGGTAGGTACTGGTGATGTAGGGTTTGATAGAACCTAGCAGGAACCTAAAGTTTTTATTTTTCTTTTTTTTAATAAAAAAAAATTATTGCTAAAAATGATAAATGCTAAAAATTAGCTTTTATTATTGAAAATTTTGAGTGGGTCATAAAAAAAATTGTTAATTGTTACATTTTTTGGCTTTGACTTGATTAATCAAAAAGTAATTAAAAAAGCACAAATTGAACACAATTTTTGTAGGAGTAGGTATAAAATATCATATTGGTCAGTTCATTGGTTTTTTATCCAAGTTTCTGTATAGTTTTTTTTTTTTTTTTTTTTTTCATGGATCAATGAAATTGTTGAATTGTTTCTTGAATATGGTTAAGTTTCAATCTCAAAATTGAGAATAATGAAAATTAAAAAAATAAAAAACCCATATTTATATGATTTTCATTTTTGTGTGTAAACAGTTTTTGAGAATTCAAAAACAAGTGGATCATTTTCAAAAAAATTTGTGAAATCACTTTTCGAAAACAATTCGTCAAATAAATTTTCTTTATTTTCTAAAAAAAAATAAAAATAAAAAAACACTCACAACCAAACATGCCCTGCAGCAGTTGTAGAAAGACACAGTGAAACAGTGATGTTCTAATTAGCACTCCCCCTATGATGATATTTATTGGTGTAGCTTCTTGGGCTTAGGCTTCAAGCCAAAACGAAACAAATTAACTATCATTATCTTAGGGTTCATTTTTGGGTGGTACACAGTTCATGAGAACACAAATAACGTCAGTGGTGGGGACCTCTAATAATAGAATTCTAACAAGAGGTCTATTGATGTGGCAATCTCTGGAAAAAAAAAAAAAAAAAAAAAACACAACAATACTGTGGCAGTGGGTGGGGCCCACTACCACATCATTAGAGCTATCACTAATTAGTGATCTCAAACATTTTTGTACAAATAATAGTTGAGGCTCGACCTGTTAGAAATGGTTTTAGAAGTTTTGGAAAATTTTGATTTTTTTTTCACTTTGATTTATTTTTTAGATGAGATCCATGTGCCAAATTTGGCGGGTCTAAGTGGTAACGCATTGTAATTCACGTGGTATATTTGGTTGCTCAAAACCATTATTGGATGAATGGGAAATTGAAGCCAAAGTGAGCTCCATGAAAATGGAGTTTTTGGTGAAATTTTTTAAAGGTTTTCGTTTAAAGGTTGTCCCACATTGATTTGGTGGGTAAACCTTGAGTGAGTTTATAAGGCTTGAGTTCGAAACTTGGGGTAGGCCCCAAGGGGCACCCAAATTTTGTAGAGAGGGACGTTATGGGCAAAGTGGACTAAACCCATTGGATCCAAAAATAAACACACGCGCAGGCCACCGTCACCGTCCGTCCGGTCAGCTGCGTTGAGTTTGTCTAGCGCAATACTAATTATTTTTTTGGACAAAAAACTTTTGAATTTTATTTTTCTAAAATTAAATTCTAATTTTTTGGAATTTGAATTTCGGAAATTAATTCCAAAAATTCTGCCCAATTTTTTTCTCCACCAAAATTTTGCCCGATTTTTATCTGTTTGAATTTAAACCGGAACAGTTTCAGTATTTGTTCAAATTTAAACCCAAATAGTGCCATATCTGTTCATTCAAACTGAACAGGTTTGCACCTATTTAATTCAAACCAAACAGCCACATTTCCTCCTATAAATAGATAGACCCTCTATTGATTTTTCATTCATTCAGAAAATTCGTTCTTCTCTCTGTAATTACTCTCTGCATTTTGCTGCATATAATTTTATGTGAGAAAGAGTACAAACACAAAGTGTGTTCGTTGTGCAAATAATTTGTAGTGTTGCTATTATTTGCTATTAATTATTTTATCTTGGGAGATAGACATCTACAATCTAATAGCACCGTGGAGAGGACGAATCTGTCTTAAGGATACAATGTTAAACACTGGACTTGATCAGAAAAATTTGTTCAACAAATTAATTTGGTAAGTAATTAATTTACTTTTCTATTTTATTATTTTTTCTATTTCAGATTTTGATTTTGTTTTTGTAATAAAATAAAAATCTTTTTTATTTATTTTATTTTATTTTCTGGTTTGATTTTTGTAATCAAACAAACTCTCTCCTTTCTTTTTTCTTCTGTACTCCGTTTGTTATTAAGTACACAAAAAAAATTTATTATTATTATTTTTAAATACAGTGAAGATTGTCCTACAATCTTAAGACAGATCATTTTTTGGTATCTTCATTGTTTGATAAATAGTAGTAATATACTGGTGTCATTAGCAATTACAGAATATTAATTTGTGTTACAGAAGATTATTGTGGTATTTTATTTTCCTAGTTTTAGTAACAAGAAAAGTGAAATTATTTTTGTGTTATAATTTATTTTTTGGTTTTAGTAACTAGAAAATTAATTTGTGTTTTGGTTTTTCTGATTTTTGTAATCAGATATTATGGCTGCTGAAAGTAGTGCTCCAAATCCGATCGTTACAACGACTCCAGTCCCTATCCGGAACCATGTTCAAGTTCCGATAAATCATGAAGAAAAAATGAAAAAATTTAATGGCACTGAGTTTAAAAGATGGCAGCAGAAAATGCTATTCTATCTTACAACTCTGAATTTGGCCTGGTTTCTCCGTGAAGAGGCTCCAGTTCTTAGAGATGATGAAAGTGATCGGCAAGTTGTTGCCACTGTAGATTCTTAGAAACATTCTGATTTCCTGTGCAGAAACTACATCTTCAATGGCCTTGACAACATGCTGTATAATGTTTACAGCCTTCTCAAAACAAAAGAATTATGGGATTCTTTTGAGAAAAAATACAAGACAGATGATGTCAGCACAAAGAAATTTGTTGTCAGTAAATTTCAGGATTACGTTATGGTAGACTCCCAAACGGTAATTTCTCAAGTTCAAAATTTTCAATTAATTTTGCATGATATTCATTTTGAAGGTATGTCTCTTAGCGAGTCTTTCCAAGTCGTTACTTTGGTGAAAAAGTTACCACTGGCTTAGAAAGATTTCAAAAATTATTTAAAATATAAATGCAAGGAGATGACCATGGATAAATTGATTGTAAGACTAAGAATTGAAGAAGATAACCGAAAGGCTGAAAAGAGGAATGATAAAAATCTCATTGAGTCCAAGGCTAATGTGATTGAACAAGTGCACAAACCACATAACAAAAAGAGGAAGTTTACTGGAGATGGTCCTAAAGAAGGCAACAACAATGGCAATAAGAAGTTCAAAGGAAAATGCTATAACTGTGGCAAGATTGGACATCGAGCTTCTGACCGTCGCTGCCCCAAGAAAGATCGTGGAAGTACAAGCAAGAAGACCACCAATCAAGACAATGTGACAGAATTAGATTACATCTTCGATGGGGTAAATGACATCAACCTCTCTGCTGTGGTGTGTGAGGCTAATTTGGTTGGAAATCCCAAAGAATGGTGGGTTGACACTGGGGCAACTCGTCATATTTGTGCGGACAAGAAGATGTTCACTACGTACAATGAGACTGCAAATGGTGAACAACTTTTCATGGGAAATTCTTATACTTCTACTGTGGCTGGACAAGGAAAGGTGATCTTGAAGATGACATCAAGGAAGGAACTAACTCTCAACAACGTACTGCATGCACCAAACATCCGAAAGAATTTAGTTTCTGGTTTTTGTTAAGTAAAAATGGTTTTAGGCTTGTTTCTGAGTCTGATAAATTTGTATTGACAAAGAGTGGTATGTACGTTGGTAACGGATACATGAGTGATGGTCTCTTCAAGTTGAATGTAATGACGGTTGTACCAAAACTTTCTATTAATAAGAATAACACATCTTTTGCTTATATTTTTTAGTCGAATTTATGGCATGGTAGATTAGGATATGTGAATTTTGATGCTTTGCGTAGATTAATTGGTTTGGATTATATACCAAAGTTTGAAATTGATCCTAATCACAAATGTGAGATTTGTGTAGAAGCGAAACTAACAAAGGCTCCATTTAAATCGATTGAAAGAAAAATCGAACCTCTAGAATTAATTCATACTAATGTATGCGATCTTAAATTTGTTCAAACTAGAGAAGGCAAAAAGTATTTCATAACATTTATCGATAATTGCACAAGATATTATTATGTATATTTACTTAGAAGTAAAGATGAAGCTTTAAAAATGTTTAAACTCTACAAACCTGAAGTTGAAAATCAACTTGGTAAAACTATTAAAATGGTTAAAAGTGATAGAGGTGGTGAATATGATGCACCTTTAAATGAATTTTGTACACGACATGGCATTATTCATCAAACTACCGCACTCTATTCTCCACAGTAAAATGGAATTGCTGAAAGGAATAATAGAACCCTTAAAGAAATGATGAATGCCATATTACTAAGTTTAGATTTATCGCAAAACTTGTGGGGGGAAGCAATATTGTCTGCTAATTATGTTCTTAACAGAATACCCTACAAGAAAACCAACAGCACTTCTTATGAATTATGGAAAGGTTGACCACCTTTCTACAAATATTTAAAAGTGTGGGGGTGTTTGGCAAAGGTAGAAGTTCATGTTCCTAAAAAGACTAAGATAGGACAAAAAACAGTGGATTGTGTGTTTATTGGTTATGTTCAGAATAATAGTGCATATCAATTTTTGACTTATAAATCAGAAATACCTGATATAAATGTGAACACTATTATAGAGTCAAGGAATGCTATGTTTTTTGAACATGTCTTTCATTACAAGAAAGGACATGAATTAAGTTTGCAGAAAAGAACTTATGATTGTATACAAAGTTAAGAAATTAACGACAATCAAACACAAGAGACTAGTAATGGTCTTGACTAACATGATTTAACTGATGATGAACCAAGGCGAAGTAAGAGAGCAAGAATATCAAAATCCTTTGGTCCAGATTTTCTGACATGCCTGTTAGAAAATGAACCTCAAAGCTTTAAGGAAGCAATGACAGGTCCTGAAGCACCTTTGTGGAAAGAGGCTGTTAATAATGAAATTGAATCCATTATGCAAAATCATACTTGGGAATTGGTGAATCTTCCACCCGGGTTCTAAACCTCTTGGATATAGATAGATATTCAAGAAAAAAATGAAAACAGATGGTTCAATAGACAAGTATAAAGCAAGACTTGTGGTAAAAGGTTACAGACAAAAAGAAGGTCTGGACTATTTTGACACATATTCCCCTATGACAAGAATAACATTCATTCGTATGTTTATTGCTATTGCAACATTATATAATTTAGAAATAAATCAAATGGACGTTAAGACAGCTTTCTTAAACGGTGATCTAAATGAAGAGATTTATATGGAGCAACCCGAAAGAGTTGATGTGCCAGAGCAAGAAAAGAAAGTTTGTCGGCTTGTAAAATCTTTTTATAAATTAAAACAAGCACCTAAGCAATGGCATGAAAAATTTGATCATGTTATGCTTACTAATAGATTTAAGATAAACGAATGTGACAAGTGCGTATCTGTTAAAAACACTGACAAATGTTATGTCATCATTTATCTTTATGTGGATGACATGCTTATCATTGGAAGCAGTCAAAACATGATCAAATCAACTAGGCAAATGCTGAATAGAAGATTTGATATAAAAGATATAAGGGTCACAGATATTATATTATGAATGAAAATTACTAAAACATTTGACGGATATGTATTATCTCAATTACATTATATTGAGAAAATTCTTGGTAAATTTATCAGGAATGATATAAATGTAGCTAGAACACCTGTAGACATTAGTATTTATTTATTGAAAAATAAAGGTAATGCAGTGTCTTAGTTAAAATACTCCCAAATCATTGGAAGCCTAATGTACCTAATGAATTATACTCGTCCTGACATAGCTTATGTTGTCAGTAAATTGAGTAGGTACACTAGTAACCTCGGAGAAGACCATTGGAATGCGATCATTCGGGTTCTTAGATATCTAAGATTTACTGGTGATCATGGTTTCAACTTTACTCGATATCCAGTAATACTCGAAGGTTATTGTGCTGCCAATTGAATATCGAATACTAAAGATTCAAAATCCACTAGTGGATATGTCTTTACTCTGGAAGGGCGCTGCTGTTTCTTGAAAATCCACGAAATAAACATGCATCGCATGATCCACAATGGAATCTGAGTTCATTACTTTAGACAAAGCAGGAGAAGAAGCATAATGGCTTCATCACTTTTTAGAAGACATTCCAATGTGGCCAAAACCTATGTCAGCTATTTGCATTCACTGTGATAGTCAATCTGTAATAGGCAGGGCACATAATCATATGTATAATGGTAAGTCACGACATATTCGTCGTCGACATTATACCGTAAGGCAATTGCTCTCAAATGGAATAATCTCAATAGATTATATAAAATCTAAAGAGAATATTGCGGATCCATTAACAAAAGGTTTGACAAAAGAGCACGTGTATAATTCATCGAAGGGGATGGAATTAAAGCCTATCATATAAGAGTCATCATAATGGTAACCCTACTTAAATGACTGGAGATCTTAAGAACTAAGTTCAAAGGGATAATTAAGTTATGTGTGGCTCGCTAGAAATCACCAATGGATTAAAATTCCCTACCCATTTCTATGGTGAGAGTGATATCTGCAACATGTGTTGTATGCAAGGGTCTAAGGATAAGTTTTGCTTTTAATGATTTCTTATATCTTGATTTAGGCATAAAATTAAGACAAGTATAAGAGATACTCACAATAAGAATCACCTATCTGAGTATCGAACTGGGGCTAGTTCTATGAGAATGAAGAGGCTAAATTCTCTAGAAAGTACTTATGAACAACTAGGAGCATTCAAGGCCAAAATGAACACAACCGTGAGAACCACGATGTGTCAAAAGATATTTTGTGTGAAATCTATTGTCTTGGCTTACACAAACCGTTGAACAATTCAAGGCATTGCGTCCATTGGTTAGCTAGTAAGTCCAATAGGTTATCACTAGAGAAGGTTTAAGGCCGAAAGCTATCTATCCTGATGCAAGATATTTTTGATTTATACTTTTTCGACAAATTCTATATATTTTTGTATTTCCGTTGTCATCAAATTCCATTCATGTGGGGGATTGTTAGAAATGGTTTTAGAAGTTTTGGAAAAATTTGATTTTTCCTTAACTTTAGTCTATTTTTTAGATGCGCCAAATTTGGTTGGTCTAAGTGGTAACGCGTTCTATGCCGCGTTGTGATTCACGTGGTATATTTGGTTACTCAAAACCATTATCGGGTAAATGAGAAATTGAAGCTAAAGTGAGCTCTATGGAAATGGAGTTTTTGGTGAAATTTCCTAAAGGTTTGGTTTAAGGGTTGTTCCACATTGATTTGGTGGGTAAACCTTGAGTGGGTTTATAAGACTTCAGTTTGGAATTCGGGATAGGCCCAGAGGGGCACCCAAGTTTTGTAGAGAGGGAGGTTATGGGCAAAGTGGACTAGACCCATTGGACCCAAAAATAAACACACACGCGCGTGCCGCCACTGCCATCCGTCCGGTCGAGCGGGCTGGGCTGGGCTGGGCTGGGCTTGGGCGCGGGTGTGAGGTTGGATTGGCCTTGTTCGGCCCAATACTAATTATTTTTTAGGCCAAAAACTTTTGAATTTTATTTTTCTAAAATTAATTTTGGAATTTGAATTTCGAAAATTAA
Source organism: Camellia granthamiana (assembly GCA_036172215.1). Lineage (NCBI taxonomy): Eukaryota > Viridiplantae > Streptophyta > Magnoliopsida > Ericales > Theaceae > Camellia > Camellia granthamiana. The sequence goes on along the minus strand of JAXFYN010000289.1, from coordinate 212,599 downwards.
TTCCAAAAATTCTGCCTGATTTTTTCCTCCACTAAAATTCTGCCCGATTTTTATCTGTTTGAATTTAAACCGGAACAGTTTCAGTATCTGTTCAAATTTAAACCCAAACAGTGCCATATCTGTTTATTCAAACTGAACATGTTTGCACCTATTTAATTCAAACCAAACAGCCACATTTTCTCCTATAAATAAACAGATCCTCTATTGATTTTTCATTTATTCAGAAAATTCGTTCTTCCCTCTGTAATTACTCTCTGCATTTTGCTGCATATAATTTTATGTGAGAAAGAGTACAAACACAAAGTGTGTTCATTGTGCAAACAATTTGTAATACTGCTATTGTTTGTTGTTAATCATTTTATCTTGGGAGATAGACGTCCATAATCTGATAGCATCGTGGAGAGGACGAATCTGTTTTAAGGATACAGTGTTAAGTACTGGATTTGATCAGAAAAATTTGTTCAACAAATTAATTTGGTAAGTAATTAATTTACTTTTCTATTTTATTATTTTTTCTGTTTTAGATTTTGATTTTGTTTTTGTAACAAAATAAAAATCTGTTTTATTTATTTTATTTTATTTTTTGGTTTGATTTTTGTAATGAAACAAACTCTCTCCTTTCTTTTTTTCTTCTGTATTCCGTTTGTTATTAAGTGGTAATACAGTTCGTCCTCGTGAATGGGCTAGACCGGTCCAAGCTCCTCGGGCCCACTGGATAACCTGCAAACAAGTTCAACGGGGAACGGGGTAGTCCCCCGGCGAACCCTCCGGTGTATGAATTAGAATAGGTGGTAGACAATGTAGCCAGAGAGGGAGAGAGAGAGAGATAGAAAACTTAACCTTCATCTTGTGTTCAAACTTCGCTTATATCTCTTGGTAATCATTTTGCTGTCTCTGTCGTTCTGACCTTCCCGCCGAAAGCTTGTGCCGTGGTTCGCCTTGTTCAGGATGACGGGGAGCCCTTCCGGCTGAGAGGTGTTGTCGCAATAAATGCTGTGATGGATTGCATTAATGGTGATGTGCTGTGGCAATAACTTTGCAGATCTTTGTCTGCTGACGTGGCCTGCTCTGCATCTGCCACGTGTCCGAGCATCATTGGCGTTCCCTGATCAGTTGGCCTCCAGCTGTGCTGGGTTTTACTAACCGGGTTGTGCAATGGGGTTTACATGGTGGGCCTAGGTTTACCCACGGTGGGCTGTGGTCCATGTGGGCCTATCCCTGTCAGTAGTCCCCCATTTCCGAGTGCAGCTTTAGTCCAACGAAGGGAATAATAACAAGGAAGACGGGTCCGACTGGTGGGGGGAGCGTGAGATGCCGACCGTGAGGGTGACCGAGCGGGTGAGGCCGACCGAGTGGAAGAGGCCGACCACGGGGGCGGCCGAGCGGGTGAGGCCGACCGAGTGGGGGAGGCCGACCACGGGGGCGGCCGAGCAGGAGATGCCGACCGTGAGAGCGGCCGAGCGGGTGAGGGCGGCCGAGTGGGAGAGGCCGACCGCGGGGGCGGCCGAGCAGGAGATGCCGACCGTGTGAGGGTGACCGAGCGGGTGAGGCCGACCGAGCGGGAGAGGCCGACCGCGTGGGAGAAGCCAACCGCGGGGGGGCGGCCGAGCAGGAGATGCCGACCGTGAGGGTGACCGAGCGGGTGAGGCCGACCGAGCGGGAGAGGCCGGCCGCGTGGGAGAAGCCGACCGCGGGGGCGGCCGAGCGGGTGAGGGCCGACCGAGTGGGGGAGGCCGACCGCGGGGGGCGGCCGAGCAGGAGAGCACGGGGCTCAAGAGGCGGCGTGTCACGTGATGATTTGAAGTGGAAAAGACAAGGTAAGGGCAGGAGTCAGTGTATCGAGGCCCTACACGTGGCGGAATTTTGAGGGAGGAGAAAGGTCAAGCGTTAGATTAGAAGTGAAACGTCAGGGCATTATTATGGGCATTTGGGGAGATAGTTTTGGCGGATGATTTGAAAAGTTTTCAAACTGGCGAAAATTAATTTGGATCCTTGGAATACGGGTAAACCGTGGGCTTTTGGTATCGTACGATTCACCTACTTCTTTACAAAAACTCAAAATATTCGAAGTATCAGTTCCTTCGTTGCCGACGATACCCCTTTACAACATTTTTGTAACTTTCTTGCACCTGCATCAGAAGCAATACGCAGACACGCCAGAGACATGGCTCAAGAAGAAGCTGGGGATGTGAGGGTAGATCCTCTTGGAGAGGACGATGCTGTGGAGTTGGCGCAGCAGTATAGGTTAGGAAGGGTGGAGGGACCAGTGGTGCGATCCTACGGTTCTACCGTGATAGCAGCGCCGCAACCAATCAGCCAGGTGGAACCAGATCACTGGCATTCGAGGGCTGACAGGTCCATTATTACTGCGGCGAAATTGGAGGCTATCCGCGAAAGGTACCAGATTCCGGCGGAGGTGGAGTTGGTGGTGCCAACATCAACAGAGAGGCCGTCTGACGTCAGGCCAGGGGAGTTCTCCCTCTATGAGGAGGCGCTGAAGGGTGGGTTGAGATTGCCGCTGCCGCAGATTGTGGTGGATGTGCTCAACTGCTTGGAAGTAGCACCAGGGCAGCTAATGCCCAACGCGTGGAAGATTTTGCTATCTTGCGCAAGCGCCTGGCCAAAGGCGACTGACGGGCAGGCGATGATAGTGGATGAATTCTTTTGCTGCTACAAAGCCTTAGGGCAGCAGGAGACGTGGGTAACGCTACAAGCCGTGGCGGGTAAGGGCTTAGTGGCAGGGTTGCCAACTTCGATTAAAGGTTGGAGACCAAGGTGGTTCTTCGTGTCCAATTCTGGAGGGGTTGGGGTGCGCACGACGTGGAAGGTGCCGACCAAGTTTGTGGAGCCAAGGGTGGGTGCGTCAGTGGAGGAGAGGGTAAAGAAGGTGAAGGAGTGGAGGGAGAGGGAAAAAGTTAAGTAGGACGAGCTTGTTCAGCCGTCCGCACTGTTTCAAGCGGGGTTGGGTCCACAGCCAATCGGTGGGGACCTCGACCGGTCGGAATTGGAGGCCAGAAGAAGAGCACAGGAGGCAGAGGATCAGGCCATCCTAGTAAAGGCTCAGAAGTTCACAGAAGCTCAAGCTAGCCGACCGCCTCAACCGCTTGTGAGGGAGAGGATTCGACCTCGTCCTAAGCCCTGGGAGAGAAGAACTTGAGCGAGTTTGTACTGCGACCGCTCCCGAAAGACCCTCTAAAGGAGAGGTCGCTGAAGGAGATGGAGGAACTAGGTGTAGGGAAGAAAAAGAAGAGGTTGAGGCGGGGGGAGGGAGAGCCAGCCCAAAGGAGAAGGAAGGAGTTGCGGGTGGAGGAGGCCAGTCTAGCCAAACAGATGGAGGGTGGTGAGGTGGAGGGGACGGCAGAAAAGGTGGTCGTCCCAGAGATGGTGGAGGCGTCTGTTGCGAAAGATGCCCCAAAGGTGATAGAAGTCGGTCCAGCGCCAGAGACTGTGGAGAGGACCCCAGCAGCACAAGGAAGGGTTGGGGTAACAGGGGCAGAGCCAAGTGTGGGACAACAGACCCAAAGGGGTCTGGGTGGAGCAATTTATCATGTGTGTGCTGTAGCTGGGAGGTTGGAGGGGGAAGAAATCCCAGCCAGGGCGGGGGCAGACCGCCTAGTGAAGATCATAGAGGAGGCAGGTCTGCACTCGGCTTCTGCATTCAACGAGGCCGACCTGTTCAGGGGGTTATGCTCCGCTCAAATGGAGGTAACTACCCTGGCAGGGGCCCTGCTGAGGAAAGCTGGGGCAGCCAAAATCAAGGCTAAAGAGGCCAAGGCGGAGTTGGCCAAGCTGAAGAAGGGGAGTGCTGAATGGAAGACCGCCCATACTGAGTTACAGTCGGTCAAGTTGGAGCTAGAGGGGGCACGCCGCCAGGTGGTGTCGCTCGAGTTCCAACTTACTGGCGAGCAGCAGAAGTTGGAAGAAGCCAAGAATGCTTGTGCTGTGGCGGTCGAGCGGCATGAGGAGGCCATGATCAATAATGAAGATCTCGTCAGGCAGAGAGATGATGCAGATGCTAAGTTAGAGGCTCTTCAAAAGGAGATGGAAGGCGAGCGTGCTAGAGCGGCAGAGCAGAGGGAGAGCCTGCATAAGGAGTTGGAGGAAGAGCGCAGCAAGGTGACTGTGGAGAAGGAGACTCTGCAGAAGCAGTTTGAGGCAGAGATGGCGAAGTTGATTGCTGAGGGAGAGGCCTGGAAGAGGGAGCTGGAGGCTGAGAGGGCCAGGGCTGCAGCTGAAAAGGAGATCCTTTAAAAAGAGCTGAACGAAGAGAAGGCGAAGGCGGCCTCGGAAAGGGCAGCCTACCCCGATCTTTGTGTTGCAGCAGTTGCTCAATTCAAAGGGTCTCCTGAATTTCAGATGGCAATTGATGCTGCAGTAGCTAGCAGCTTAGCAAGGGAGGAATCTGGGGGGGCTGGTGCATCAAGGACGGCTGCTGAAGGGAGGTCTGAGTCTGAAGTGATTGCCAGCTTCCAGCAGTCGGACTATTATAAGCATGAAATGTTAGAGTACTGGGACAGTGGGTGAAAAATGTTCAAAAGGAGGGCAGATGAGCTGTTCCCAGAACTTGACTTTAGTGGCGTAACCATTGGAGAAGATGATGTGGCCCAGACCCCTCTGGATGAAGGTGTGGAAGAGGAGGATCTGATCTCCAATGAAGAGGGAGAGTGAACTGAAGACATGCACTGAAGAAAATTTTTTTTTTTTTTTTTGCATACATATTTTTGTTTTGTTTTTGTAGTATTGTAGTAGACTGAGGTACACATTTTTGAATGAATAAAACTCCATTTATGACTTGTAATTGATTGTATTTGGTTGTTTGATGGGTTTGAAATGGACAAATGCTTGTAATAGGAACGAGTGATGCACTTAGGAAAAATTCTATTTTATAACAGAGTGAACTTGAGCTAAGTGACCCAAGTGAATTTGAACTTGTGATGGTGGTGAGTAGAGGTCAATTTGTAATGAAAATTTCGCGCAGAGTTAAATCAGAAATTCCATCACGCAGAGTGAGAGTGGACTGATAAAATTCCTTCATGCAGAGTGAGGTTGGACTTGTGTAAAGATTCAACGGATGAGTGATTAAATGATGTTTATGAAAGGTCCATGAACAAGTATGAGTGAAGGATCCATGAATGAGGGCAGGAAAGTGGGTTTTAAATGGTAACTAAAAGGTCAATGGTAAACCTGTGGGGGAGAAATTGGGGAATACCGTTGAAATTTGAATAAGTAAAAATGTTGTAAAAATTTATGACCTAAACTTGTGACTAAGTGTTCTTCCCAGGCTATGGGGGTACTTGTTTCGCTGGGTCTTCTGGTGTTCGAAGGTGTTCGGTCAGACTGAGGCTTTTGAAAGTGCTCGGTCTGGCCGAGGCTTTTGGTGGTGCTCCGGTGGGACGGAGGATTTTGGAAGTGCTCAGGTCGGACTGAGGCTGTTGAGAATGCTCAGGTCGGACGGAGGCTTTTGAGAGTGCTCAGGTCGGACTGAGGCTTTTGAAAGTGCTCGGTCTGGCCGAGGCTTTTGAGAGTGCTCAGGTCGGACTGAGGCTTTTGAAAGTGCTCAGGTCTGACTGAGGCTTTTGAAAGTGCTCGGTCTGGCCCAGGCTTTTGAGAGTGCTCGGTCTGGCCGAGGCTTTTGGTGGTGCTCCGGTGGGACGGAGGCTTTTGGAAGTGCTCAGGTCGGACTGAGGCTGTTGAGAATGCTCAGGTCGGACGGAGGCTTTTGAGAGTGCTCAGGTCGGACTGAGGCTTTTGAAAGTGTTCAGGTTGGACTGAGGCTTTTGAAAGTGCTCGGTCTGGCCGAGGCTTTTGAGAGTGCTCAGGTCAGACTGAGGCTTTGGAAAATGCTCAGGTCTGACTGAGGCTTTTGAAAGTGCTCGGTCGGGCCGAGGCTTTTGACAGTGCTCAGGTCTGACTGAGGCTTTTGAAAGTGCTCGGTCTGGCCGAGGCTTTTGAAAGTGCCCGGTCTGGCCGAGGCTTTTGAGAGTGCTCAGGTCGGACTGAGGCTTTGAATGCTGCAAAAGAAAGTTTCATGAAAGCGACATTCAGACAGTTAAATTATAGAAGGTTGGAACTCCAGTCGATATTTGTATTGAGTACTGAAAGGAAAATACAACAAGTTTGACAATACAAAAGTAGGAATTCATTGATAGTAACGCTTCAGATGTTCAGCATTCCAGGGATGGGGAAGGTCTCGGCCATCTATGTCTTGAAGTCGGTAAGTGCCTGGCTGTGGGCGGGCCTTCACAATGTACGGTCCCTCCCATTTGGCGGCTAGTTTGCCCTCAGTCGGATTCCTTGTGGCAAGAGTTGCCTCCCTCAAGACAAGGTCCCCTACAGAGAACTCCCGGGGTCGGACTCGGCGGTTATAGTGTGCTCTCATTTTCTGTTGATACGAAGACAACCTGACAGCAGCAGTCTCTCTGAGCTCTTCGATGAGGTCCAGGTCTACTCGCCGGAGTTCTTCGGTTGAGGCGAGATCCGGATGTAAGACCCTGGGGGTGGGCAGACCAACTTCTACTGGAATGACCGCCTCAGCGCCATATGTTAAACGAAAAGGGGTTTCCCCAATAGGAGTCCGGGCAGTGGTTCGGTAAGCCCAGAGTACATTCGGAAGTTCTTCGGCCCACAGTCCCTTGGCGGCTTCCAACTTAGTCTTGATGATCTTCAGGAGAGAACGATTGGTGACCTCAACCTGGCCATTGGCTTGGGGATGACCGGGAGAAGAGAAACAATGTTGAATCTGGAGGTCTACGCAGAACTGCCTGTACTTGGCGTTGTCGAATTGCTTGCCGTTGTCGGTGACGATGGCCTGAGGGATGCCAAATCTGCAAACGATCGACTGCCAGATGAACTTGGTTGTGTTCCGCTCGGTGATGGTGGCCAGGGGCTCGGCCTCTACCCACTTGGTAAAGTAATCAATGGCGACGATGGCAAACTTGGTCTGGCCCCGACCCGTGGGAAGCGGACCGACCAGGTCGATCCCCCATTTGGCGAAAGGGTAGGGGCTGCAGAGCGTGATCAATTCTATGGGGGGTGCATGGGGGATGTTGGCGAAGCGTTGACACTTATCGCACTTGAGCACGAAGTCGACCGCATCTTGATTAAGAGTTGGCCAGAAATATCCAGTGCGGAGTATCTTGTGGGCTAGGGCCCTTCCACCTGAATGGTTGCCACAAATTCCCTGATAGACCTCCTGCAGTACATAGGTTGCTTGAGTTGAGTTGAGGCACCGTAGGTAAGGCCGCGAAAAACCACGCTTGTATAATATGCCTGCGATGATTATGTAATTGGACGCTCGGGCCCTAACCTTGGCTGCCTGCTGCTGGTCATCTGGGAGTGCCCCTGTGGTCAAGAAGAGGGAAATGTCTGATGCCCAAGGGATGGGTTCATCCTGGATGGACTGTACTTCTTGTCGGTCGGGCGAAATGGCTGGGTGGTGCAGATATTCGAGGTGGACATCATGACTGAGGTTGGAATGGTCGGCAGAGGCTAGCTGAGCCATCTCATCTGCTTTGGAGTTTGCCTCTCGTGGGATATGCTTTATGTGGAAGGTGTTGAAAAGGCGGGCGAGGGGTAGTGCCATATCCCTGTATTTCCTCATTGTTTCATCCTTGGCGTCGAATTCCCCAGTAATCTGCCCGACGATGAGCTGTGAGTCACTGAATACCTGGATGTGACTGACACCAATGTCCTTGGCAAGGTGGAGTCCTGCTATCAAAGATTCATATTCGGTCTCGTTATTACTAGCCTCAAACAAGAAACGAAGAGCACATTTGAAGTAGCCACCCTCAGGAGAGGTAAGGATGATGCCAGCCCCACTGCCTTCCCTGCGGGATGACCCGTCGACATTTAGAGTCGGCAAGAGCTGGTGGGGCTGTTGGGGTAATGGCTGGTGTAGGATTGGTGAATTCCAGGATGAAGTCGGCCACAGCTTGTCCCTTGATCGCTGTTCGAGGGCGGTAGGAGATATCAAACTGGCTGAGTTCTACTGACCACTGCATCAGCCGGCCGGAAAGCTCTGGTTGTTGCATAACCTTCGTTTTAGCTGCTGGAAAGCCTCTTCGGATTCAGTCGTCCATTCGAAAGTCTGCCGAAGGACTTTGAAGAATGGTAGGCACTTATCTGTTGCGCGGGAAATGAACCGGTTGAGGGCTGCCACTCTGCCAGCGAGTCTCTGAACTTCCTTAACGGTTTTGGGCGACTGCATCTCAATTAAGGCCTTGATCTTCTCAGGGTTGGCCTCAATTCCGCGCTGACTGACCATAAAGCCCAAGAATTTTCCGGATCCCACGCCAAAGGCGCACTTCTCCGGGTTGAGCTTCATCTGGTACTTACGAAGGGTGGCAAAGGTCTCCCGGAGGTCGGTCAGATGGTCGGCGGAAAGTTTGCTTTTGACTAGCATGTCGTCCACATACACTTCCATGTCTCGACCGATCTGGTGTTGGAAGACGGTGTTGACCAACCGTTGGTAAGTAGCCCCCGCGTGCTTTAGTCCGAACGGCATGACACGGTAGTGGTAGGTGCCCCGGTCGGTGATAAAGGATGTGTGTTCCTGGTCAGATGAGTGCATCATGATTTGGTTGTACCCGGAGAAGGCATCCATGAAGCTGAGCATTTGGTGACCGGCCGTGGCGTCGACCAGTAGATCAATCCGGGGGAGTGGATAGCTATCTTTGGGGCAAGCTCGGTTCAAGTCAGAGTAGTCAACGCACAGACGCCACTTGCCGTTGTTTTTGCGGACTAGCACCACATTGGAAAGCCATCTAGGATAATCCACATTTTGGATAAACTGAGCCTCGAGGAGTTTGTCAACCTCCGCAGCTATGAGATTGTTGCGCTCGGGGTGAAATATACGCTGTTTTTGTCGGTATGGTCAGAAGTGAGGTTCGATGCTGAGGCGATGAGTGATGAAGGAGGGGTCAATGCCTGGCATGTCTGAGTGGGTCCAAGCAAAGACGTCGTTGTGTTCGGTCAAAAGGGCAGTGAGGTCGGCTTTTGCTTAGAGGGATAATTGGCTGCCGATCTTGGCCGTTTTCAGTGGGTTGGTGGGGTCAATAGGAACCTCAACGAGCTCTTCCACCGGTTCTCCTCTGATGAGCTCGTCCTCATCCCGGACGTCAAGTCCTTCAATGATCATCGCCTCCTTCAGCTTGACCTCTTTAAGTGAGGCAACATAACATTCCCTGGCCACGGTCTGTTCTCCCCTGACTGTTCCGACCCCGAGATCGGTAGGAAACTTGAGGGCAAGATGATAGGTGGATGTGATGGCTTGGAAGGCGTTGAGGGCGGTACGGCCGAGGATGATGTTGTAGGCAGATGGGCAGTCAACCACCAGGAAGGTGAGTAACTTTGTGGCTTGCCGCGGATACTCACCAATCGTGATGGGAAGATCGATGGAACCAATCGAGGTCACACGGTCGCCGGTGAAGCCGACGAGAGGGGTTTGGAGCGGGGAAAGGCTTTCCTCCCCAATCTTAAGTTGGCGGAAGCAGTTTAGAAAGATGATGTCCGAAGAGCTGCCATTGTCGATGAGAACTCGTCTGACCTTATAATTGGAGAGGATGGTGGAAACGACGAGAGGGTCATCATGAGGATAACGGATGCCTGCACAGTCGGCGTCCGTGAAGGTGATGGGCTCTGTCCACTGCTTGGGCTGTTTGGGGGGTCGGTCCATCGTGGCGACTACCTTGTCTGAGCCCTGTCGTATTTTTCTGAGTTCTGCCCTCTGAGCTGAGCGAGACGGTCCCCCACAAGCAAGACCGCCTGAAATAACTCTGATTTCACCAACTGGTGGGGGTGGATTACCTTGAGGTTGAGGCTATTGGGGGGGTCGGTCATGACCCTGGTTTGGTTGGGCTGGCTGCCGCGGTAGGGTATGTCGGCGATTATCTCTGTGAGGCTCAGTTCTTTGCCTCTGCTGAGGGCGGGTGTCTGTGAATCGGCTTAGGCGCCCCTGACGAATGAGGGCCTCCACTTGATCCTTGAGACTGATGCAATCGTCTGTGTTATGGCCATGGTCCTGGTGGAAGCGGCAATATTTAGATTGGTCTTTCCGGGTGGAAGGGTTCCGTGGAGGGGGAGGCCACTTGAGGGGGTAGTCCCGTTGGATCTGGTTGAGGACATGTTCCATGGGAGAATTGAGAGGCGTATACCGCTCGAACCGACCGGGGGGTCGGGCTGGTGCTGACCGGTCGGGACGAGGGGGTCGGTCGGTATAGCGGGGTGTTTGGCTATGATATTGGGTGGTACTGGGTTCTTGGTCTTTTCTCTTTTCTCTGGGGGTTGGGTTTTTAGTTGGCGGATCTTGCCGAGCGGCTAGTGAATCCTCGGCATTTATGTATGTTTGGGCTTTGGCGAGTAGGGCTGCCATGGAGGTCGGGGGGTTCTTGAAGAGTGAGAAAAGGAAGTCAGATGACCGCAAGCCGGCCATGAAGGCTGTGAGGATGACCTTGTCGTCATTTTCGGCAACTTGCAGAGCTTCGGTATTGAAGCGAGTGACGAAGCTGCGTAGTGATTCCCCCTCGGTCTGACGGATGTTGAGCAGCTGGGTGGCCGGGCGTCGCTGGCGCTGGGCGCCGATGAAGTGGCTCAAGAAAGAGTCACTGAGATGCTGGAAAGTGGATACCGAGTCCGGTGGTAACTGACTAAACCACAGCCGAGCCGACCCCTTTAGTGTCACGGGGAATGCTCGGCACAGGATTTCGTCAGGGAAGGCATGGAGGATCATGAGGGTGCGGTAAGTCTCTAGATGGTCGATCGGGTCAGTTGTACCATCGAAGGAGTCAATGGTGGGCATTTTGAATTTGGCAGGCAGGGGTTTGTCTCGGATGGAGGCGACAAATGGCGAGTTTGCAGTGGTGGAGGGCTTCTGCTAGATGTTCTGCATGACCCCTTGTAGCTGGAGCTTCATGGCTCGGAGCTCAGCGTCCCAGAGGGGGGTGTTATCACCACCAGAGGGAGAAAGGTGTTGGATGCTGCTGGCTTCCCCCTCGGGGGCTGGTGCTATAACCGATGGGTGTGGGGGTGGAGGCGGTGGATGTATATGTGGGTGAGGGGGTTGCAAGCCCTCCGAGTTGGGAGGATTGGGTTGTGGGATGGCATGGCCCGGAATTTGTTCTGGATGGGGTGGAATATCTGGAGGTGGTGGAGGAGTAGGGAGGTTTCGTTGGAGTAGAGCATTGATTAAGGCCTGGTTCTGTTCGGCCATACGGTTGATGCTATTGGTGAGCTCAATGAAGTATTGTGGTGGGTTGTTTGGATTGGGAGGATCTGTTTGGTGATCGGTAGCATTGTGGTGAGAGGCCATGGATCTAGTCGTGACCATACACTTGACGGGTGAGAAATAGAAGTTACTGGAACAGGGTCTCCGGCGACAATGAACACAACTGGCGCACGGATCAACCAGGTTCCCACAGACGGCGCCAACTGGTAATACAGTTTGTCCTCGTGAATGGGCTAGACCGGTCCAAGCTCCTCGGGCCCACTGGATAACCTGCAAACAAGTTCAACGGGGAACGGGGTAGTCCCCCGGCGAACCCTCCGGTGTATGAATTAGAATAGGTGGTAGACAATGTAGCCAGAGAGGGAGAGAGAGAGAGATAGAAAACTTAACCTTCATCTTGTGTTCAAACTTCGCTTATATCTCTTGGTAATCATTTTGCTGTCTCTGTCGTTCTGACCTTCCCGCCGAAAGCTTGTGCCGTGGGTCGCCTTGTTCAGGATGACGGGGAGCCCTTCCGGCTGAGAGGTGTTGTCGCAATAAATGCTGTGATGGATTGCATTAATGGTGATGTGCTGTGGCAATAACTTTGCAGATCTTTGTCTGCTGACGTGGCCTGCTCTGCATCTGCCACGTGTCCGAGCATCATTGGCGTTCCCTGATCAGTTGGCCTCCAGCTGTGCTGGGTTTTACTAACCGGGTTGTGCAATGGGGTTTACATGGTGGGCCTAGGTTTACCCACGGTGGGCTGTGGTCCATGTGGGCCTATCCCTGTCATTAAGTATACAAAAAGAATTTATTATTATTATTTTTTTAAATACAGTGAAAATTGTCCTACAGGACCTAGGAACAAGCAGCAAAAAAATTTCATCACACTATCAAGGGAATCTCCTCAAATTAAGGATACCACATTTTTAAATAAATATATGTTTTAAGGGAAATTATATTTTAGTGGAGTAGTGGAAAAAATTACATTTTCATGATAGTGTAACTCTCTTGTGTACATGCTGCAAATTCATTCCTATGCTTAGTGCAACTCTTTCTGTGTGTCAGAGTTACACACACACAAAAAAGAAAAAAAAATCATTTATAATACATATATTTTTCTACTGTTCCATGTATTTGCAATTTTCCCTATGTTTTGGTATCTTTAGGTATTTTGTAATGGTGAACTTCATAACTGCATTCATCTTTATTCATGACCATGTTCATTGAATTTATAATTACTACTTGTTTTTTAACATCTTATAATTACTAATTGATTAATTCAATCATAGTAGTTTTTTTTTTCCTCTCAAATTTAAGGCATTTCATGTGGGTATTCTTGATTGTCGATATTGTTGTTTTGCGACATCTATTGATAATATTATTATCTCAATTGTTGAGGACTTGGGTTCAACTCTTCTAAAAAAGTTTGTGATTATTGTAATTATTGAATTTGTTGCATGGTGTTGTTCCACTTTCCACATAATTGAATATCCATTGATGTCTGGATTGGATGTTAAATTTGTCAAGAGATTTACAGATGAAATAGAATGGTAAAAGCTAAAGTTTAAAAAAAAAAAAGGTTTATATTTAATTCACTTTTTTTCTTCATTAATTTCTTGATAAATTCAAAATCCAAACATCATCTAAGATTCACCAAAACCAAGAACTACGAATCATAAAAAAAATATCATAAAAATGATCATGAAAGATTCTACACCTTTGGATTATACTTAAAATATAACATCACACACTAATTAAGGGATGAAAAATTTTCATGATACATTTCATGATAATTTTTTCATGACTCCTAATATTATTCAAATTATATATATTTCCTTGGTAGGCGACAAATGGTGCTATAGCTAACATTTCCCTTTCAAACTTGCTTCAATCTGTTTGATTTTCTTATAGTTGAAGTTGTTGAAAGCAAGTTTAATTGATGCCCAGAGGGAGATACCCTATGGGCCATGTCACTAGGTAACATGGGATGTTATGATGACTTTCCATGCTATCCAAAGATTAGGTCGAGACTATATCTCAATAAGTAATAATGTTAATACGAACACAGAAAATATTATATGTAATTTTTATATAGAAAAATGTGATTTACTGTGTATTTTCATTGAAAACAAAGTCTTATTACAACTATATCATTGTCATGTCTTTCTAAAACAAATTCTATATAAAATATTTAATGGCTTAGCATTTTTTTTTAGTCTTAATTCATGCATGGGACCATCTCTCCTTTTTCTCCCAAGCAACTAAAAAGCACTCTTCCTTCTTTGTTCTTACTGTGTAATGAGTTTGTCTAAAAGCAAAACTTAAGACTAGACCACTTTTTACTTTCTTGTGACTTGGCTTACTTGCTAATTCAAGCATAGACCCTTTTCATTCCGTGTTGCAATGAGCTGAAGAATCCAAAGGAAAGGACCATTTCAACAGTTAGTTTTTAGCCCCCCATGTGACCCTTTCATATTATTCATCATGGACCCAGCTTCACTCAGTAATTCTTTTGGTTCACTCTTTGATCCTATTTTTTATGTTAATGTTATACTCTAAAACTGTGTTTAGATCATGGATTTGGAAATGCATTAACCTAACTTACAACATCATTTTTAGTTATGTTCAAAAGAAAAAAAACATTCATTTTTAGTGTAAACAGAGCAAGTAACAAGCCAATACTAATAGTTGAGTTTCAAGTTCTTTATATGGTGATTTATAAATAATAATTAAAAAAAAAAAACTGAGTAGCTATTTTTGCAAAATTTGTTAATTCACTAGACAATAGGATAAGAAAAGCTTGGTAAGCAAAAATAAGATCGAGGAGTACATAAATGAAGTTAAATTTAAGACGTTCAAGTTTAAAGTTTATCTTACGACAAAGCATTTTATCACGATCAAGCAGTCTTATCTGGACACTTTTTGGTAAAGGTACAGGTGGAGAAGTTGGGGAATACATGGCTGTAGCAAATAGTATCAAACACAACCTACCGAGGCACTTTTGGTAAAGGTGCATGTAACACGTTGATAAGTTATATACAGAGGGAATATATGCGGCACAAAAGCATGGTTTCATAGCAAGAGTATCAAAGTCTCTCTCTTTCAATTTTTTAATGTCAGTAATAAAAGGGGGGTCTCTTGTGGGAAAAGGAGAGTGAAGCGTTACATCTGCATAATAAGAGTATGACCCAAGTTGACAGTTCCACTTCACAGCTCACACACACACACACACACCAAAAAAAAAAAAGAAAAAAAAAGGCTAACCATGATTGAAGATGCCACACATATATATAACTCACAAGTCCTCTTGTTATTTTCACATCTTAGACTTTCTTTTTTTAATCATTAAATCAAATTTATAATGCTAATGATAAGTTAATTAATCAGTAAACCTTATTAAATAGGTGGCTAAGGCCGGCATCGTTGTATCCTAAGTTTGGAGAGGTAATAATGGATAACAATAATGATAGATGGCCCGAAATATCATGGCTCGAAACACCCAAAACGACGTATTTTTGGGTATAAAATGATATCATTTTAACATATTTGAGTTATTCGAGCTACAAAAATTTGGACTACCAAACATTTTCCAATGGAAAATTACAGTGGTCTCCTCCGCCTAGTGGGATATGGACTGTATTTTTTAAACATGTTGTTATGAAGCTCCACAAATAGGTAGTTCTCTCATTCTAGTCTAGATCAAAATCGGACTATGTTGATGTTGCAGTACTAGTTATGTTTGGCTAGCTGATAAAGATCAAAAAATGTATAGCCACATAAATACAAATATTATATATATGAGTTATTTTAGAATGTACACTCTTAAATGTTATAACTAAATTACTTTTAGTTTAAAAAATATATATAATGAGTCATAATTAAACATCACATAAGGTATAACTATATATTTTTTTTATCATAACTAAAATAATAATTATAATATGTCCAATTGATATTACAATAAATCATAACTAATATCATAATGAGTTATAATTAGAAATCACATAGTTCACACCCTAAAATGGGGTGTGCATTATTGAATTTTACTTAAATTTATAATTAAAATATATTAAAAATGTCAACATGTTCTGCTTTGTTTTTTGTTTTAGGAAATACAATGCAATACAATATATATTTCTATTTAGAGGGATAAACGTCATAAGATTTGACATTCAGACTTGTTGTCTAGTAAACCTCTTTGTTCATTTTGTTTTGTTTTGTTTTAGATTTGTGGATAGTTAGTTCCAAAGGAATGCGCAGTTTTCGACCCAAACAAGGGAACTACCAACCACCAGGTAGTCATAAAATTTTAACAGTGAACTCGGAAAAAAAATATTTAAAAGGCATTATAAAAGAGAAAAGTGTTGATGAATCTAATTTAAAGAGTGTTTAATGCATTAGGTACAGTGAATATTTTTTGTTGGTGAGAAATCCATATTTTATGAAATAGTTTGGTAAGAAGTCTTGTAGGACATTTTGTTTCCAATTTTACCCCTTGACTTTTTTTTATCTGATTGACTTTTTGTTGATTATCTGTTCAAATTTTTTACCCTATCTGTTTAAATTTTTTTCCTATTTGTCCAAATTTTATCTGTTGAATTTTTTCAACCTACTTGTTGAAATATTTTTTTATCTGCTGAGTTTTTTTACCCAATTTTTTTTTATCTGTTAGAATTTTTTTAACCTATACACTTTTTTGTTTTCTGTTAAAATCAACTTAACATATAGACAGAGATGAGAGAGTGATCTGTTGAAATATACCTAGCCACTATTTGTTGCAATCATCAACAACAACAACAAAAAAAAAAAAAAACAGATCATCAACAACTAATTTGAATAACACAATGATAGGGTCATATACAAATAATGTTTATCATCATGAGATGATCATCATCATCAGAGATCATGAGGATGAGGAAAATAAAGAAGAGTCAGTCTCTTTATGAGGCATCTTACGACCAAACCACACCGAATCCAACCTCACTACCACCACCACCACCACCACCAGATGTGGCAGTGTGGTGGTATTGTCATCAACAGACATAATTAATCTATCAACTCAGTTATTAAAGAAATTCCAAAACTATGTCGCACTAATAAACAAACTCAATAAGAACTAGAACGATCTAGGATCATTAGAAGGAACAAAACAAAATATTCAAAGTCCATATTAAAAATTTTCACTACGAGAATTCAACTAACAAATACTACCTTTTATTTTGATCTCAGTAACCTTACTTTGGAAGCGAAATTGCACTGACGATCAATATACCGATACATAGATATTGTCGTGGCTCTGATGGTGGAAGCCTAAGGTCCGATCAAGAGGCAAATTGAGCCCTAAATCGATACCATTTTGGCCAAGGAAACGCGACCTCCTATTGTAGAACAACTCCGAAGCTTTTGGTAGAGCTGTTTGTTGGTATTTTTTTCATAATAATACATGAAAAATATATAAAATAAATTCAATTGAAATGACAAAATAATTTTTTTATTAAAAGGATGAAATATAAAATAAACGACACAACTAAAAATATATAAATGAATTGGATTACATTACTAATAGAACAAATTATTAAAAGATTAGAACTCATCAAATTTATCGAAGTCTATACTAGACAATTTCCTTAAAACAGATTCACCATCTCCCAATGGATGCTGGAGGTAAGCCGGCGTCTGTCTCCCAGGATATGACGATTAAAACCAGCTAAAACAGAAGCACCTTCTGAATAGCTTCGACCAATTTGACAATAGATGCACTCTCTCTAACAAGAACCAAAGAAGAGGCTAACAAAAGAAGATAGGAAAAAAAAAATTTTGTGTAAAAAATCATCTCTAACATTTTATCTCAAAACACCATCTCATTTTCCATCACAAAACATCTCTAAAAACAACCTACTAAGTTGGAGGAGAAAGATCTCTATTTATACTAGTAGGGGAGAGCCTTAGCCGTGAAGGCTAACATCAATGGGGTTATCAAATGTCATCAACTCTAGTCATTAGAGCTAAAGTTACAAAGGCTTAAAACTCCAAAACCATTATATAAATCATAAGGTGTATATAATGTACACATTTTGAGAATTATACTAGATTAGTTGCAAAATGGATATGGGTGTTGGGTCATAACCCGATCCATGCCCAATCTCAAACACATGCACAAACTAAGCCCAAAGCTTAAGACTAAGTCTAAGTCCAAACCCAGCATATGTACAAGTACAAGTCTAGGCCCAGTTCAAACCAAGATTAAGTCCAGATCTAAACCCAATTTTATTGATGCCCACTGTACGAGACCATTTTCATTCACAACTGAATGGTTTCGGCTCATTATTTTTGTATTGCAATCTTCTCACTTAAGATAATACAAAACCACTTAGACCTACCTCAACTGACAGTTGGATCCCATTTTAATTTCGAATTGAAATTGTTAAAAAACCATTATTTTTCAACACTACTTCAATACGGTGGCGTGTGGAGCTTGGATGCCGGAGACATGATGATTGGTTTGGATTCGAAGATTAGATAAGTGAGAGAGAGGGGGCGGGTTAAGAGTTAGAGGTGGAGAAGAATGGGACAAAAGGAGGAGGAGGAGGAGGAGGAGGCGGATAGGAGGAGGTCGGAGAAGGTTGAAGTGCCGCCGTTGAAAACGACAACGACAACGGATGTAGTGGTGAGAGAGAGGCAAAGAAGATGGAGGGAGAGATTTGAAGAACACTAGTGTAGATGGAGGCGACTTAGGCGACAAAGGTATGGTCAGAGTCGATGGTAGTGGGGCTGGTGGCAGCAATGGCGAAGTGAAGTGAGGCAAAACGAGGTGAGGCGGTGGACGGCAAGGTCGAAGAGAAAAGAGAGAGGAAGAGAGAGAGAGTGTTTGATTTTTATAGTCTGATTTTTGTATATCATATATATATATATGATATTTTAGTCATTTTGCTTGAGTTTATTCTTTTGGACAAAGTGTTTCAAAGCCTGGAACTTTGGCCAAACAAAATTGTAATTTGGACTTTTAGACCAATTGCCCATTACAAAAAATAAAATGTGTGAATCACATTTATTTTAAAGATGATTTGTACAAAATCAAATTTAAATGTATTCCACGCATTTTATTTTTAATAATAATAAATTTATTCTACGCATATTTTACCTTTAAAAATAAATTTTATATTTGGTTTCAGGTTTCTGAAAATTAAGGATATGTCTGGTTTGGCTTTGCAGAGTGATTTTGGAAAAAAATTTCTAAAAAACTTGTTTGGTTTGTAATTTTTTGAAAACAATTTCTAAAATCGCTCTCTCTTTCTTACATATCAATCAATCACTTTTTCTCTTTCTTCTCTCATTCTCAATCACTTTTTCTCTCGCACACATTTACTCAATTATAATAAAATATCAAATCATTCCAAACTCCAAAACTACTTTCAAAATGCACAACCAAACAAATCAAAAAAAAATTTAAACTCTCTTCCCAAAACAATTTTTAAAAACTATTCACCCAAAACCAAACCAAATATACCCCAAATTTTTTGTTTGTTGTTAATATTTTTAAAATTTTAAGCATTTTTTTTTGTTTTTTTAGATGCACCTTACTTAGATGTATCTAAATAGTAAAATATTTGTGAAAAATATTTTAAAAAATTAATAAATACACAAAAATATGAAAAGTGTATTGAATTTTTGTATTTTTTTGTATTTTTGATATTTAATGATTTTTAAAAAAATTTTTTACGAATATTATATTTTTTAAGTGTATTTATGTTAGGTGTGTCTAAAAATTAAAAAATATTGCTTAAAATATTAAAAAAATTTAGTGAAAACAAAAAAATATAGAAAATGAAAAAATAAAATTTTTCTGAAAGGTGAATTCTGAAAAGTGAAACTAAACAGAGTGATTTTTTTTTTGAGATATGTATTTTTTTTCTTCATAAGAATCTCAAGGCAAACAAGTTAAGGTTATGAGTTTGGGATACAAATGGCAATGGATCTGGTTTTTTGCGTGAATTTTTATTTTTAAATTTAATTATTTTAGTAATATAATTTTATATTTTCTTATAAACTTAATAATTTTGATTTATTTATCACTACTTTATTCTATACAATCAATATTCTTTCAAACTATTTATATTAAAATTAAATTAAAACAAACACGATTAGATCGAGAAATTTTATCATCAACAATGATAGAGACCACTAATTTTAGAGCTCTAAAAAGATCACTAAAGACATGACACTCAATAAAAAAAGGAAAAAAATACAACACCAAGGTCAAAATATCAAATCATTCATAGTGAGATCCACTGTCACATCATTAATAATAGCACTAATTAGTGTTCTCATCCATTTTCCTTTTATTATCCAGGTGTGATGAGAAATGGGGAAAGTATTTTGGACACTAGAAAGAAGCCGAAGGGCTGGGCGTATAGGGTACCCTAAGCCATGTGGTCGGCTCACATCACTCTTTATCACGTGGGACACTTTCACACCACACACACCCCACTTGTCTGCACTCCCCTCCTCCTCCTCTCCTTTCTTCGTCTTCGTCTTCTTCTTTTCTTGTTTTATTTATTTATTTATTATTATTATTTTAAATTTCTTTTTTTATCATCATCAAATTCTTCTCACTTTCTGTCCCAATATTTCCACATTTTTTTACTTGTATACATTTCTCAAATTTTATTTTTTTCTTGCGACAAACATTCAGACCATGTACTAACAGTATCAATTAAAGTAAATCCATGTCCATTAATTAAGAGTTGGATATAGCTTCCTCTTCAGAGGGCTGTTTGAGGACCACAAAGGAGGGTCTCTTTGAGGGCCTAATCTAATTCAATGTGTCTGTTGAATTTGAAGTTATTTTGTGCTCTTAGGATATTGAACCAATATTTTTAAAAATCACACGATTAGATAATATTCTTCTCATATTAGATGAGCAGTTCAAGAGATTTGCAAAATCAAAATTCTAGATGTTGATCATTTTAGATGGGATGTTATCCAACAGATATGTATTTTAGGTAGGGCTGGGCATAAGGTTATCCAACCCGCACAACCCGCCCTACTTGACCCTACCTGCACGCGTATGGACGGTTTCGCAAATACAATAAGGTGGGGCGCGGTTTGGAATATTTCTAATTTTCGGATTGCGGGCGGGTTGCGGGTTTGAACCACATCTGACCAACCCGCCTGCATAACAAATTTTTTTTTTTTTTTTTTTTTAAAGATCTGGACCGTTCACTTCACTTCATCTATAACCAAACAAAACAAACAAAAACCCTAAATTGTCCCTGCTCATTGCATTATCCTTTTTTACAGTTTGTTGTGCAAGAAATTTCTTTTGCCAAAGCCATCATGCCACGATGGTAATCATATGCAATAGGGCAGTATGGGTTTCAGGTTCAATTTTTTCAAGTTCATGCAAATTGAAAAATTGTTTCAAACCTTGCAAGGTTTTGTGGTTGAGTTAATTGTTGTTGTTGTTGTTTTTTTTTTTTTATCAGTAAATGAGGGAAAGGGAAAAAAGCCTTCCAATGTGATCACCTAGTTTGTTTCTATTAATCACTCTTGGTGGATAAGAATGTGTTTGAAATTTGAATGTTAAAAAATAAATGATGTTTTTCCAGATTGTTTGATTGAAAATTTGGTCAAGTATGCTTAACTTTTTTAATGCTATGCACTTGCATCACAATGACTTGTTATAATCATATGCTCCCCATCCTGCAAAGAGAAAAAAGAAAAGGCCTTGCGGGAAAAAAAAATTTAAAAATTAATTTTTAAAGGGAAAAATTTAAATCGCAAATCGCCCGCAAATCCGTAAACCCTATCCGCACAAACTGTAAACCGCACTGTGGGTGGTTGCGGTTTGAATTTTTCCCAAACCACAGAGGTACGGGCGGGTCAAAACTGAACCGCAAACTGTACAAAACCGATCTGCGAGCACTCCTAATTTTAGGCAATATTCTCCCTATCTTGGATCTCAATTTTATTGCAACTGCTCTTGAACATATGATACTTTTACTTGAAAGGGTGTTTGAGATGATTCAAAAAAAAAAAAAAAAAGTAAATTTTGACTTTTTATGAAAAAAATATAAAAAAAATAAAAAGGTGATTTGACTTAAAAAAATAAAAAAATAAAACAAAGATACTTTTATAAGGGATGCCAAATATTACCTGAGTAAAGTATCATCTGTTCAAGAGAGTCGCAATAAAATTGAGATCCAAAATATAGAGAATATTGCCTAAAATAGAGTGTTCTTGGAAGTGCTATGCATTTTTCTGATTTTTTTTCATTCTTCCTTTGTCGACAATTTTATTATCAGTTCTACTAAATCGTGTGGCTGTTGAGAGCATTGCGATAATGTTGCAAGAGCACACACTAATTTTTCCTCTTAAAAGCATTCTTTCTGCACTGTCTCCCCCAAGGGGTCCATGTTTTTATAGAAGGCATCTTTGTTATCCTTGCTTAAATCGGTGAGTACATGTATTGTAGTTGATCTTAGTGAAATGGTTGAGAAAGACAACTTTTAATTTCTTTTTGGGTAAATTACAAATACATCTTTTGAGATTTAATTAAAATACGAATCGCCTCCTGCAGTTTTGAAAATTACATTCCACCTCTTAAGATTTCTAATTTCATAACAAATCGCTCTTTTTATTAATAAATCATCAAATTAATTAATAGTTTTTAATGATGTTAAAAATATGTTTCAATTAATAATCTAGGTAATTTTATTATTGTATAGGAGAGTAATTATGAATTTCTTTTTTTTAGTTAATTCTGTTAAATAAATTTTTTTAATAAGAGGATATTTGTAATTTTTCAAACTACAGGGAATAATCTGTATTTTAAGCAAACTTCAGGGGGTGTATTTGTAATTTATTAATTCTTTAATAATTAGAAGCATTTTTTAATTAAAAGAAGGGGTAAATTACAAACACAACCCCTAAGGTTTACTTAAATTACAAATTATCCCATGTAGTTCTAGACATTACATTATGCCCCTTAAGGTTTCTAATTTCATAACAAGTAGGTCCTTTTATTAATAAATCATTAAGTTAATTAATAGTTTTTAATAATATTAAAATTTTATTTTAATTAATAATTCAGATAATTTTATTATTATATGGGTGAACAGTTAGAAATTTCATTTTTTTAATTAATTCTGTTAAATAAAAAATTCTGACAAGGAGATATTTGTAATTTTTTAAACCACAAAGGACCATTCGTATTTTAAACAAACCTCAAGGGGTGTATTTGTAATTTACCCTATTAACTCTATCTATTTGAATAGATTAATGCTATATACACCAATTAGTACACTAACTAGTATACCAATTGATGATGTAACATAATTTAAGATGTTTTTGGTATTTGGTATTTGTATAATGAGTGTAGTCAATAATAATATCAAAACTAGTGTTGGTATACTAATTAGCACACTGATTGATGCATGTAATACCACTTATTTGAATAAATCCGTCCTTTACACAATTATAAAATAATAATAGTAATAACAATTATGGAGCATTTTGGCAACAACAGTAAAAAGTCAGTTTTTTGGCTTTTTAGCTAAAAAAAATAGTTTTTTTACTCAAAACAGTCTAACTTTTTGCCAAAAAAGTCACCAAAAAAGTCAAAAAGTTAGCTTTTTACAAACTTCCCAAAACACCCCTATGAAGAGCTAATTTAAACTTAGAAATGGGTCACTGTTGTCATAAAGACACAACAGTAACTGTTATGCCTCAATTTAAGGTGTATTATGAGCTTATTTTTATAATCCAAATCGTTCATTTTGTAGGGTTTGTTGAGTATTTCATGCCTACCAAAAATCATATTAATTGGATATCAATAACTATATGATCGATTGCATATTTTTTATGCTATTTCGCAAAAGAAAAACTTATTGTTTATTTTTTTTGGTTATCGATCATCTAATTATTGATATCTGATTAATATAATTTTTGATAAGTATGAAATACTCAACAAACTTTATAAAATAACGATTTGAATTATAAAAATAAATTCATAACATACCTCAAATTGAGACACAACAGTCCCTGCAGTGCTAATGCATAGCAGTGACCCATCCCCTTTAATCTTTAATGCACCTACCCTTTGAAAATTTAATGCATTCCACATTCAAATTCAATTGGAAGTAACAAAAGGAGAATACACCATGCTTAAGTTGCATGAATTTCATTACGTTTTTGTTTGAATATATAAGTTTTTAAATAATATTATAGGCATTAATTAGTGTACTAACTAATGTATTAATTGATGATGTGACATAATTTAAGAGATTTTTGATATTTATAATTTGCTTAATAAGTAAAATCAATAATAATATCATAACTAATATTGATACATTAGTTAATATATTAATTGGTACGTAACACGCCTGCAAATTTTTTGTTGGAATAGATTACAAATCATTTAACTATTCGAGATTGTCACAAAGTAATTTTTTTTTTATTATTAAAGCCTTCTATATTAGCTAGAGGTAGAGACGGAAGTGGACAAGCAGCACATGGCAAGTGAATTGGGTCTTAAATGATTGCGTTCGTAATAAATAAAAAATTAATACGTAACTTATTGTGGGTAAAATTAAACTTTTTAGGAGTTTCAATCTTTTTTTTCTAAATTAAATGGAGATTTTTATTTCATTTCATAAGATTATAACATATCATCAAGATTCAAAATTAACAGTTAATCATTATCAAATCATTAACAATTTTAATTTTTTAAAAATATTTTTAAATTTAAAATAAAAATTTTATTGATGTAAATCTCTTATAGTCATTGATTATGAATAATTTTTTTTATTTGATCTATAAAATAGGAAGGATATGAATCATGTAGCAAGGTTATGAACCACATACATTTTTTAGTCACTTAGGTCTCATTTAGGAACAGGTTAATTTAGTAATTTTTTGACTATTTGACTAATATATAAGCTAAAAAAAACTAGTGGGTATGTTTGGTTTGCATTTGGGAGATGAATTTTAAAAAAAAAATTATAAAAAATTGTTTGGTTTGAGTTTTTCTTAAAAAATTTCCAAAATCACTTTCTCTCTCTTACACAGCAATCAATCACTTTTTCTCTCTCCTCTCTCCTTCTCAATTACTTTTTCTCTCACACACATCTACTCAAATTCTCCTAAAATATCAAATCATCCCAAACTCCCAAAAAAACAACTCTCCCAAAATATACAACCAAACAAACCAAAAAAATTTTTAAACTCTCTCTCCAAATTTTTTTTAAAAATAACTCTCCAAAAACAAACCAAACAAGCCCAGTATGTTTGGGATAAATTTTGACTTTTTACGAAAAGATGTGCAAAAAGTAGAGAGAAAAGAGAATATTTGACTTTTTGGTATGAGTTGTTGACTTTTTGACTAATTTAGTAACTTTTAACTTTTTAATTAAAAGAGAGGGTTCCCAAACGAGGCCTTGCCAAACTATAATCTTTTTCAGCTTCAATTTTTGAATGAACTCAACCAATTAACAAATCTTAAAGTCATAGAAATGATTAGGGTGTGTTTGGTAACGTTTTACGTTTTCAGTTTATATTTACAAAAATTTTATAAACTGATTTTTGTTTATTTTTTGTTTATTTTTAGAAAAACATAAACTACAAACGCGTTTGGTAATTGACAAAATGTTTAAAAAATTTTAAAAATATAAAAAAGAGTGAGAAATGGCAAGTGGTAGAAAGTGGCGGCGGAAGACGGTGGTGGAAAGTGGTGACGGTGGGTGGTGGGTAGCTAGTGGTGGTGGGTGGTGGTGGGTGGGTGGGTGACGGTGGTGGGTGGTAGCGAGTGGGTGTGGTGGTGGTGGCAAGTGGTGGTGGCAAGTGGTGGTGGCAAGTGGGTGGCGGATGGCGAGTGGTGGTGGGTGGTGGCGGGTGGGTGGTGATGGTGGGGTGGGTGACGGTGGCGGGTGGCGGGTGGTGGGTAATGGTGGCAGGTGGGTGGCGGATGACGGGTGGTGGCGGGTGGGTGGTGATGGTGGGTGGGTGGGTGACGGTGGCGGGTGGTAGCGAGTGGTGGTGGTAGTGGTGGGCGGGTGGTGGTGGCAAATGGGTGGCGGGTGGTGGTGGGTGGTGGCGGGTGGGTGGTGATGGTGGGTGGGTGGGTGGGTGACGGTGGCGGGTTGTGGGTGGTAGCAAGTGGGTGGTGGCGGGTGGTGGGTGGTGGTGGTAGGTGGATGGCGGATGGCAGATGGCGGGTGGGTGGTAGGTGGTGATGGTGGGTGGGTGGGTGACGGTAGCGGGTGGTGGGTGGTAGCGAGTGGGTGGTGATGGTGGTGGTGACGGGTGGCGGGTAGGTGGCGGGTGGTGGTGGTGGGTGGGCGAGTGATGGTGGCGGGTGGTAGATCGTAGCGAGTGGGTGGTGGTGGTGGTGGTGGTGGGTAGTGGGTAGCTGGTGGGTGATGGTGGTGGTGGTGGTGGTGGATGGTGGTGGCGGGTAGGTGGCTGGTTGTGGTGGGTGGCTGGTGGTGGCAGGTGGGTGGTGAGTGGTGGTGGCAAGTAGGTGGCGGGTGGTGGTGGCGGGCGGTGGATGGTAGTGGCGGGTGGTAACGGGTGGATGGCAAGTGGGTGGTGGCGAGGGGTGGGTGGTGGTGGCGAGTTGGTGGCAGGTGGGTGGTGGTGGCGGGTCGTAGGTGGTGAGTGGTGGTGGTGGTGGTGGTGGTGGTGGTGGGAGATGGGTAGTGGGTTGGTGGTGGCGGAAGACGGTGGTGAAAAATAGTGGCGGGTGGTGGCTAGTGTTGGTAAAAAAAAAAAAAAAACTGAAAACTCAAAATGGAAACACATTTTTTGTGTTTTTATTTTTTGGCCAAATTTATAAACTGAGACCACTGATTTATAAATCAAAAATTTTACCAAACAAGTTTTTATTTGAGTTTTTAAAATTTTTGTAAATATAAATAAAAAACTGAAAATGTAAGTGTTACCAAACGGCACCTTAATATCTCAAATTCAAAGTCATCACAATTATGAAACAAACTCAACCAAATCTTAAAGATATAGGAAGGACTAATATCTTAAAGGGGAAACTTTGAAGGATGATTTTAAAAAAAAATTATAAATAAGTAATAAATTTCAAAAATATAAATTTTTTCATAAATTTATAATAATTTTTTTAAAACTATGACTGACCGATAATTGTTCTCCATCTTAAATTCAAAATCATCATTATATATGATTTTGTATGTGCCAAAATATATAGATGCTATAATAAATTTGGTAAGAAGGACAATCGGCACATCACGTAGACCAGACCCCACTATTTCCTCATTGTTAATTACTTTAATTTAAATGAATACATCATACAAGACATTGATTATTCAAATCACTATATTCATTAACCCTATTGTGAATTACGCTCCTCCAAAAAAAACAAAAGAAAATCAAATCCAGTGGCATTTTCAGCAAATTTGTTAAAAACAGTGCCTTAATAAATAAATAAAAAAAGATTTTTTTTGAAAACATTTAACGGTCGAAAATTAACTCAAAACGGCTCACTAACGCCGTCCACCTCAATTGTCCTGAGGATTTCAAACGCCCCGTAACGGCACAAAATTTGAGTTTCTAATTTTTATTTATTTATTTATTTATATCTGGAGACTCCGTCCTCTCTCTCTCTCTCTCTCTCTCTCTCTCCACCGCTCAAGCTCTCAAAAATTATATTCTAGCCTGAAAAATCAACACTGTATGAAGTCATCTTCTCACACAAGCGCACACTCTCTCTCTACTTTCTCTCTCTAAAACTATATATATCTATCTCTCTCTGAAACAGTCGGCATTGTTTGGAGACTCTTTCTCGCTCATCTTCTTCGGCAAGGTCTCTCTCTCTCTCTTGAACGCCGGCCATTGAATACACAGTAAGAAACTGTTGTTTTCTACTTTCGTTTCATGATTTATTTGTAGATTCGGAGTTTCGATCGGTCATTTTCGATCCAACTCTGATTTGTCTTTTTGATCCTTTCCAATTCAATTCCCATTTTTTTTTACACCTTGCTTCTCTCTTACTCATCTGTCTCTGTTCTCGAATCACATGCTCTCTCTCTCTCTCTAAATGTTCTCAATGCTGATTGAGTTTTCTCTCTGTCCTCACCATAGTGGTGATTGATTCGTAGATGATGTTTTTTCTAGATTAGATTTGAGTTGACTCAGTGAGTTGGTGCTCAATTGGACTATTGTTTCAGGTGAAATTTTGAGATTCGGAGAATAATTCAGGAATGGAGTCGTCACAGTCGCAGCAACAGAGGAGGGGGGCTTTGGTTTCGCTATCCCCATCGCAGACGCCGAGGTCTAGCGATAAGGTAGTGAGAGATCTGCGATCAGGCGATGGGAGTTCGAGCGGTAAGCACGATAAGGATAAAGGTGTGAATGTTCAGGTTATTGTTCGATGCAGGTGAGTTGAATCTGAGTTTTGTGTGCGAATTGATTTGATTTTTGTGTTGGTTGAGATTGTTGTGTGAATGATGATGAATTGGCATTGCTTAGGCCACTGAGTGAGGATGAAACGAGATTGCACACGCCCGTGGTGATTTCTTGTAATGAGAATAGAAGAGAAGTGCTGGCAATTCAGAACATAGCTAATAAGCAGATTGATAGAACTTTCTTGTTCGACAAGGTTTGGTTTTTCATCTGGGTTCCCGGAATTTATACATGTTTGGTTTCTGTGATAATGTAGCTAGAAAATTTAATTCTTTATGAGATTCAAAAAATTTATCAGTTCGGTTCGCTTAAGATTTTCTTAGCAATCAAGCGTAGTGTAGTTGAGAAGCTCTTGAAGCAATCTTGATTGCTGTTGTGGAAAAGCCTCGTTTCTTTGGTTCTTTTGTTTTTACTCTGAATTTTGTTTTGTAGTTGTTGTTGTTCCCATTGATTGGTTCTCAGTGGGAAAAGGTTGTAATTTGTGATCTTCTGTCTAGGTTTTTGGTCCAGCTTCCCAACAAAAGGACTTGTATGATCAAGCTGTGTCTCCACTAGTGTTTGAAGTTCTCGAGGGCTATAACTGCACTATTTTTGCCTATGGTCAGACAGGAACAGGGAAAACATACACAATGGAAGGAGGAGGAAGGAAAAAGGTTTGATTTTCATACCAGAATTGGACTTGGTGTGATTATATTGTATATGTTTATAAATTACCCAATAATTTGTGATATATTCATCCATCTCAACTCATTTGATTTTGTCCCCTTCTTGTAGAACGGTGAATTCCCAAGCGATGCAGGTGTTATTCCCAGGGCTGTTCGTCAAATTTTTGATATACTAGAAGCTCAAAATGCCGAGTACAGTATGAAAGTTACATTTCTAGAATTGTACAATGAAGAAATAACAGATCTGTTAGCCCCAGAAGAATGCTTAAAATTTGTAGATGACAAATCCAAGAAACCAATAGCCCTCATGGAGGATGGAAAAGGAGGTGTCTTTGTTAGAGGATTGGAGGAGGAGATTGTATCCACTGCCAATGAAATTTATAAAATATTGGAGAAAGGTTCTGCTAAGAGACGTACAGCGGAGACTCTTCTTAACAAACAAAGCAGCCGATCTCACTCAATATTTTCCATCACAATTCATATTAAGGAGTGTACTCCGGAGGGGGAGGAGATGATTAAATGTGGGAAGCTCAATCTTGTTGACCTTGCTGGTTCCGAGAACATTTCACGCTCTGGTGCAAGAGAGGTAATACATAAATAAAAAATGTAAATCTTTTAGTTTGATACATCCACTTATGCATGGAGTGTTGGAAAATCCACATATTACAACAAACTACGCAGTTTATAACAATCTAAATTTTATAAATTCTTGCAGGGTAGAGCCAGGGAAGCTGGAGAGATCAATAAAAGTTTGCTTACACTTGGTCGTGTCATTAACACACTTGTTGAGCACTCTGGTCATATACCATACAGGTAAACTTTTGTTAATTGGATTTTCAAGTCACATTGTCAACTGAGACATGTTTTGACATGTACAAAGACAAATTGAAAAGGTACTAACTTCTTGGAATATCAGGGATAGTAAACTAACAAGGTTGTTGAGGGATTCTTTGGGAGGGAAAACAAAGACATGCATAATTGCCACAATATCACCTTCTATCCATTGTTTGGAAGAAACACTCAGCACTCTAGATTATGCACACCGTGCCAAAAATATCAAGAACAGACCAGAGGTCAGTTTGGTCATTGTTAAAGAGAAGTAAATACTTTTTGTAACCGCTTTTTGTTTTTTGGTGCCACTCTTTCTCCTTTTATCTTTTGAAGTTTAACTGTCTCCTAACTTCCCCATAAGACATTGTTGTAATAGTTTTACTTGGTTACTATTCCAGGTTAATCAGAAGATGATGAAATCTGCACTTATCAAGGATTTGTATTCTGAAATTGACCGGCTTAAGCAAGGTTGGTAACTGCTGTGTGGGTGTGAGTGCACGCATATCCAGCTGTATACTTCACAGAATAGTAAAATGCATATCCATGTAATTTATATGATTCTAATGTCACTTTGATCTCAAACCAGAGGTATATGCTGCCAGAGAGAAGAATGGTATTTATATACCAAGAGAACGTTATCTTCAGGATGAAGCAGAGAAGAAGGTTCAGTTCTGGTCATTTGGTTTTTTATTTTTTATTAGTTAATGGGATTTGAACTCTAGCGGTCGCTCCAATAAACTGCCATATTAACACTAAGCCGAAGACACCAGTTCTCTGGTCATGTAATTTTATGAGCTTCTCAGTGAAGTGGAAATTTCATTAATTCTCTCCGGTTATCCCTTTTTTCAGGCCATGACTGAGAAAATAGAGCGCATGGAACTTGATTTTGAATCCAGAGACAAGGTACAATTAAATTTGGAATTATTTGCCTACAAGTTTTTCCTGATTTCCATTGAGAGTTTTGTCTAATTATCTTGTTGTGCCTTCCTACAGCATCTGATGCAGCTGCAGGAACTTTACAATTCTCAGCAGCTGTTGACTGCAGAATTAAGTGATAAACTTGAAAAAACTGAGGTATTATAGAATTGGACTATATACCCAGATTTTCTTACCTTTGCAATTATGAATGTGCACTTTTGCTTTTTTCTCTGGTATTTCTCATTCTTTCCTTTTCCCCCCTTGTTTCAGAAAAATCTACATGAAACTGAGCATGCACTGTTTGATCTCGAAGAAAGACACAGACAAGCAAATGCAACAATTAAAGAAAGGGAATATTTGATATCCAATCTTCTCAAGTCTGGTGAGCAAAGGCTCATCTTATTTACTATATTCAAATTTTGTCAACCTGTATAGCACTTCATGCAAACTTATATTCTGCACAAGACAATCTTGAGGTATCCATGTGCACCAGATTTCTATCTGTTCCCGTTTGTTCTGGCATACTCTAGATCATCAATTCTTCATTGTTTGAATTGTATATATATATATTTAGAGGATTGGGATGTTGCAATTTTTCAAGAGTATGATTTGTATTTAATCCTACTGGTGTCTGATGGGATCGTTTGCCTTGTCTTGGTATTCCATCCTGCACTGATTCACTAGTCTCCGTCTTGTTGATGCAGTTTGTACCGTAACTGCATAATTTATTTGTTACATTATTGTATTGGTATCATTTACATTATTTTTCTGACAACGCATCTATTGTTTTGTCAGAGAAAGCACTCGTTGAGCGGGCACTTGAGCTTCGAGAGGAGCTAGAGAATGCTGCATCAGATGTCTCTAGCTTATTCACTAAGATTGGTTTGTATGCTAATTTTTGAGAAATTTAATGGGATTACAGTATTTTTATGCTTAAAGATAAATGATGTTACATTATTGATCCTGGTTTGTTTTTCAGAGCGCAAGGATAAAATAGAAGATGGAAACAGAGTTCTTATCCATAAATTCCAGTCCGACTTAACTCAACAGCTTGAAACCTTGCATAAGACAGTGGCAGCTTCTGTCACACAACAAGAGCAGCAACTGAAAGACATGGAGGAAGACATGCAATCCTTTGTATCTACAAAGGCAGAGGTATAATTAAGATTGGATACAAGAAATTTCTGTAGGCTTCATATTTGTCTGTTAAATTGATACATTTAATCACTTTTGGCAATCCTGTAGGCTACTGAAGAACTTCGAGGCCGGCTAGCAAAGCTGAAAAATATGTATGGTTCTGGTATCAAAGCTTTGGATGATTTAGCTGGGGAGCTTGACCAAAATTCTAGGTCAATGTTTGGGCATCTGAATTCTGAAGTTTCTAAACATTCATCAGCTCTTGAGGATGTATGCATTTCTTTTTATTACACACAGAAAACCTTGCCAAAATACTGTCCTTCTGGCATTTTTTTTTGAATTTTATTCATGTATGCAGCTTTTCAAAGGAATTGCTTCAGAAGCTGATATATTACTGAATGATCTTCAAAATAGTCTTCACAGTCAGGAAGATAAATTAACTGCATATGCACAGCAACAGCGTGAGGTTGGTATTTGTTTAACCAAGTATATTTGGAGGTGTTTTTGATGGCCATCACTTTCTAGTCCCTTATATCATTCTTTAAAAATGTACAGGCACATTCCAGAGCTGTGGCAACCAGTCGGTCAATTTCGCAAATTACTGTGAACTTCTTCCAGACGTTAGACATGCATGCCTCAAAATTGAGCGAAATTGTGGAAGAAGCACAAACAGTGAATGATCAGAAATTATCTGAGCTAGAGAAGAAATTTGAGGTAATTAAAGACTTTAATCAGAGTCATTCTTTTGCTTGGGTTAGTACAAAATGACTTACCTTTTTAGGTTTTGACTCTTGATTTTTTTATTTTTTTTAGGAGTGTGCTGCCAATGAAGAACGACAACTCTTAGAAAAGGTGGCAGAACTGCTTGCAAGTTCGAATGCAAGGAAGAAGAAGCTGGTATTTCGCCTATCCTTTTATCATCATTATATTCCAGTACAATATATATCAATTGATCTGTATCCATTACTTGTAGTTGTGTGTCACTGGTAACTTCACCCATAGCTTCAAGTATATCCAAGCATGAAACCTTTAACAGCCTGTGAATGCTGAAATCTTTTCCAAGGGAGACATGTACTAGTCCTGTCTTGAAGGGGGCAAACAAAGGAAATTTGTTTGTAGTATGAGTCACTGCATTTTCCTACTCTATTCTCTCAGAGAACTGCATACTGCTAGTGACCAATAGTAAAGTGTCAATTTCAAGCATATACATTGTCTTGAGACAGCAGTAAATATTTTGCTGTTGGTTATTTGTAACTCTTATCACAACTGATTAGAGGTTCTGCTGGTTTGGATAATTCACAGAATCTCAGTTTCTAGTTATTTACGCTATGTAATTAGGCTGGAACTCATTTCTCCCCCTAATTAATTTCAGAGTATATCTTTCATTTTTATATAAGCTGTGGAGGGGGGGGGGGGGGGGGGGGGGGGGTGTTGCCTATGGGTAGCAACCAGTGTAAATCCAAGCAAAATTACCATGAAAGGATCAGTTTTCTAGTGCTTTAGATGTGTTTTGCGAGGTGGTTTAAAAAGAAAATGAATAATGTATTTTGGTGACCCAGAAGATTATACAAGAATAGCAATTGGTACTCTTATTATCTTCATAATTTTTTTAATAATAAATAAAAGTACTACTAATTTCAATCTATATATGATTTTCCTCCAATCTTTTGCCTGATGTGCATATTTTTTTTTTTTGCATCACTTGTTGCAACCCTTTGAAAGCAATAATTGCCCTACCATTATTGCACATTGTTTCGTTTTAAATTCCTGTTAGTTTAGTGCATTCAATTATAATGTTCCAGTACTAAAATATGTTCACATAATTCATGGTAAATGTTCTTGGAGTATGGTGAACTATCTAAACTTCTTTGTTCTTTATGCATTAGGTTCAAACAGCAGTTCATGGCCTTCGGGAAAGTGCAGCCAGTAGAACCAGCAGATTACAGCAAGAAATGTCAACTATGCAAGATTCCAGTTCTTCTGTTAAAGCTGAATGGACGGTTTACATGGAAAAAGCTGAAACTCACTACCTTGAGGATACCGCTGCAGTGGAAAGCGGAAAGAAAGACCTTGCAGAGATCCTCCAGAGCTGGTATATGCAACTTGCCCTACATTCTTAGTATTCCTACTTATCTAATTTTTCTTCGGTCTACTAAGTGAAATTAACATAAATAAATAAATAAAATTGCAGTTTGCAAAAGGCAAAGATGGGCACACAACAGTGGAGTAATGCTCAAGATTCATTGCTCGGTTTAGAGAAGAACAATGTAGCTTCCCTGGATGAAATAGTCAGGTCAGCGACATCCTTACAAAAGTTTATATTAGTTTTTTTTTGTTAGAGAGGTTTAATGAATTTATTTATTTAATGTTTATGTATCCTTTTTGTTTCTCTCTATTAGGGGAGGAATGGAAGCCAATCAAAACCTACGTGCCTGGTTTTCTTCTGCTGTGTCATCTGCACTTGAAGATGCAGACATTGCAAGCAAGAATCTCCTTTCCTCTATTGATCGTAAGTATCTGGTTCTCCATATATAGATTGAATTTTTATTTTATTTTATTTTGGTAATTTCTTCCATTTATGAAAACACAATTCATTCAACTGAAATGAACACTTGCACAGATTCATTACAACTTGACCATGACGCGTGTGGAAATCTCGACTCCATGATTATTCCTTGTTGTGGAGAGTTGAGGGAATTAAAGAGTGGACACTACCACAAGATTGTGCAGATCACAGAAAATGCTGGAAAATGTCTTCTAGATGAATACTCGGTAAGAATTCTCAAGTGGCATTTGTATGATTTGGTAAAAGTGTTTTAATTTCTCCTTGTGTTTATTTATCTAGTAACCCTAAATCCATTTTAAAATTCAGTATTTTTCAACAAAATTATACATTATAACATATATTCTATGCTTTAATTAAATACTGTGTTCTATATCAACAGGTGGATCAACCATCATGCTCAACACCGAGAAAGAGGTCATTCAATTTGCCAAGCACCGTATCCATTGAAGAACTGAGAACCCCTTCTTTCGAAGAGTTATTGAATTCATTTTGGGATGCAAAATCTTCAAAGCAAACCAACGGCGATTTGAAACATATTCTAGGTTCTCCTGATGGTCCCTATTCTATAAGAGATTCCAGAGTTCCTCTCACTGCTATTAATTAGGAGCGGGAACTAAACCGGTATATGATTTATATATATAGTTGTAAGAAGATTGTACAGAAATATATGGCTTCAGAGTTTATTCTCACCAATATTATTTTCAATTGTTTGATGACGAATTTCATTTGTGGAGAGGGAGGCAGGGATATTATAATAGTTTTTTTTTTCTTTAATTTTTTTTTTTTGGGGGTGTTGAGTCTCTTGATTTAAATTCTCCGCTCTGAGAAATGCTTGTATCAAAAGGCTTTATTGTGTCTATCAATTCTTCTTAAATGTTCTATAATTCGTTCTTAGAATTGTGGTTTTGTAACATGTGATGTGAGGTGTGAGTACTAAAGAAGAATGTGGGTGGTTTGAGTTGCATGGATTAAAGAAGAATGTGAGTATTAAAGAAGAATGTGGGTGGTTTGTATTAAAGAAGAATGTGTGTTTGTACAAAGGAAGTCAAAACTAATGACTAATTCCTCTTTTCAATCTCTCTATCTGCTGTTTTTATAATTTTGTACCATAAGCAAATTATAAAATTACCCTTGACAAATAGTATCAAGAGAATTTTTTTTTTTTTTTTTTTGAGGGTCACACTACTAGTGATTGGAAAACAGTGGTGCTAAATTTTTCCTAGATTTCACATCAACTATAGTGGAAACAATTTTTTTTATTGCCACTGTTGAATTGGATACCCTTTAATTACCTTTATTGGTTTTAGATTTCAAACGAAAGATATTTTTGAAAATCATACAAAAATCG